>JANSTP010126007.1:0-12791 GCA_025330745.1 Cladonema radiatum | reverse complement strand
GCCCATAGTAAATTCGGGAAAGGCAGAAAAAATTATCTGTGCGTTTCCGCATTATGGGCACCCCGCTATCATCATCAGCTACACTAAGACTAAGTGGTGGTAGGGTAAGTTGTTGGTTAAATTTGGTTAACTTTTTAGGGTACTATGAAGGTTAATAAAGAAAATGCAAGTACAATTTAGTTGCTGGGCTTATCAATACAATATAACTAGCAGTGCAATATTTCGAAAATTCTTGTGAAATAGATTTGTAAAAAAATATCGGGAGCCACAGCAACAACAACAGCAAAATTCTTTGTGCAACCTACCTAAAAAATATGTCTGGCAACAATGAGCAGAAGCCTAACACATAAGAATATTTATATATTAATGACAGCAATATCCTAAATTTAAAAACGATGTATAGATCTTGACGGTTAAATGAAAATAACTGCTTAAAAAGATTAAAAATCTGACAAAAAATGAGCTCACAACGCCACTGCACACACTTGAGCAAAGATCCAGTCGAAATAAGAAAGAAGAATCTTTTAGAAATTCGATAAAAAAACCGTTAGTCACCAGACCCTAGTGCTCATTGCAACCAGTCGATTCAAGTACCCTGGGTACCGCAAAGTGTAGTGCCGTGACGTCATTGTCTATTGTTTCCGCTATTGTCATCTTCCATTCCAATCGTCGAACGAACATCGAATGATAATCTTAGGAAAGCTAAAGGATTTTTCTAAACATCGAGAAAAAAATATGGCTAGTAGTTTTATGTTTTCATGCACTAAGAATTAAATTTGATTACCTTTTTTTTTCTATTTTTCCGAACAGAAAAACTCCTACGTTCGACCGCCCTATCTGGAACAATTTGCCTTTTCGTGGCATATTTTATTGACATTTTTATCTCATGATCAAAATATTCTAATAAATAAGCAGTTTAAATGAGTTCATGATATCATATATATCATAGTTCATATATTGTCTGAAAAAAATGAAGAGATAAACTATGCAGCTAGTTAGCTAATAAATAACCTGAAAGCTAGCTATAGCTACAGCCTTTTTTAAGTTTAAAAATGAGGAGACTAGCTAAACCTAAAGCACCTATTATATAAACTGAGAATGGTTTAGAAAGAGCTGCTTGAGACTAAGACTTCTTCCAAGACCAACCCAACAACTTGCAACTTGACCACCTTTTGGCTTTTATCTCATAAAAAACATTGAAACAAAAATAAAGAAAATCTCCTTAGTATTCTTCCTGATTGACAATCTTTCCAAATGCATAAAATAAAGGACCCATGAGCATAATGAAGCTCACAGCTCAAAACCCTCAAAAACTAATATGAGAAAAACTGATATCATCCTTCTTCTGTGCCATTGGACTTGCCAATAGGCGAGAAATCAACTTTACTGGGTTTTAAAATTTCCGGAACAGAGGCGCATGAGCGTTCACATACTGAGAAAGACTCAGAAAAATATTTCCGAGTTCCGAAGTTTTAATTTGGTAAAAGAAAAAAAGAGAAAGAATTTTTTGACGGCAACTACAAGACTCTCACTTTCGTGAGAGAACAAGGTCACATATGTATTCATGTTTCATTACTCATACGGATTATGTTTACTTTACTTACCAATGGTATAATGTTTCTTGTAAGGGACGATGCTACTTTTTATGAATGCAGGCATTTTACAGGAAATTTATTTTCTGCTGACATATTTTCTAAAAATACATTAAATAATTGCTTTAGCACATAAAAATAAATTATTTTTTAGA
This sequence comes from Cladonema radiatum, assembly GCA_025330745.1. Lineage (NCBI taxonomy): Eukaryota > Metazoa > Cnidaria > Hydrozoa > Anthoathecata > Cladonematidae > Cladonema > Cladonema radiatum. The sequence goes on along the minus strand of JANSTP010126007.1, from coordinate 11,044 downwards.
ACCGTAAATGTATTTAAAAGAATCAAAGAACATCTTGTAAGGTACCATTAATTTGCCTATGAAATATAATATTGTCTGTCAATATTCTTTTCTTATTGTTATTATTATTACTAGCTGCACGCAGCGTCGTATTGGCCCGCTAATGCAGTCCCAGATCGCTGCGCGGCCCTATACCGATAGATCCAAGCTGTAAAATCTCAAACACATGTTTTAGAATAACTTTACTAAGTAAAGTCGGCAAAAGTAAAGTATTGGTTTTGTTATTAAGTTTCTTAATAAAATAGTTACTGCACTTATTGCATAATTTGTTGCAATATTAACAGGTGAAAATAATATACCCCTCTCTCAAAGCGTAGCATGACGCTGAAACATCGAATTGGCCTGCTAATTCCGTCCAAGATCGTTACGCGATCCAACACCTATGGGTAAAGTTATAAAAAAATAAAAAATTGAGCTTTTATGACATAAAAGGCCGTCGTCATAGCAACCAACCATCACAATTGGCCTTAAAATGTTCAGAACCATTTCGGGTATATGTGTACCAAGTTTGGTTACTAAATGCAAAATAAAGATGAAGTTATAAAATTTTTGGAAACTCACCTTTCAATGAAGTTATAGGTTGCTCCCACGGCAACCCAGCGTAAAAATTGGTCTAAAAATCTTGAAAAGTATTTAGAGTATATGTGTACCAAGTTTCGTGAGTAAATGGAAAGTATAATTATAGAAAATTTGCCCCATCGCTTTTATTCCCTTTTTTCTATATGAAAACGTTAGGAACATTAGAATGATTTCACTCCAAAAAATTTTGACGTTTTCTGTTTGGTTTTCTTTTTGGAGAGTTTTTAACCAATGAAATCTTCTATTTCACTTTGGCTTTCCAAATAAGGAGCGCCTTCTTCCATATAAGGAGCGTTACACTACGCTTTTAATATATATATATTATAATTATCATCATCATCATTACCATTATTATTGTCTCTTTATTGCAACACAAATGTACAATTATAAGTATGAAAAACTACAAAAGAAAAAGTACGGGGAATTGAAATACCAAAGTAAGAAATTGTATTCAAACTTTGTAGATTCTTGATAGGAAACTAAGTTATGCCAATCGTTTCCCAATCGTTTCATAGTGTTTCACTTTTTAGTACTTGCGATAAGGCTTTTTGTTTGTTTACTTACGTGGAGAAGATAAGTCATCTCTTGCTCTTAGCTTGATCCACATTTTGTCCTATTCAAAAGGTGTGTAGCTGAGAAAGACAGCACAGTAGTTTCAACACTGTCTATTACTGGTTACTAACGCTCTCTCAGATCGAAATGTCATGGCTCCAATTATCATCGAAGCATGAAAAGTTCATTTGAATATTTGGACTTCAATAATGTTTGGAGATTTACTGAACTGATTTTCCAGATAGGTTATTGTTTCGCCTCAGAGAAGTTTGGTGTCAGGGTACTCTTTGAGGGTATTACTCTAACAATGTGACAACATCAAAATAAAATTAGTCAAAAACTGTCTTGTGGGTATTTTTGGGCTTCGTTATCTTGACCTAACCCTTCTTATAGGTAAACCCTTTTTTTACGCTAATTTAGTTGGGTTAAAACCTTTATTTGATCTTGAAAAGCCATTTCTAACTTTAATAACTTCACCGGTGGCGGACTTAGGTACGGATCCAGGGCCTGATGAAAAAGGGAGATGAGAATGAAACGTAAATGAGAATTTTTTTGTTTGCTTTGCATTTTTAATTTTATTGAAAGAAAAAAAACTGAAAGGTAAATATTAGAAGATTTTCTGTCTTTCATAGGATATCACTATTATTAATAGCGTAGTGAAAGTCTTTTTTACTTACTAAGTGTATATTTGAGAGGCTCCTTGCTCTCACTTACTAAATATAATTTTAACTTTTTCTCTGCTATACTTAAATTTTGATGAGCGAACCGTGCTAACCAAAGTCTTTATTGTACGTAACTGACGCTTTCAGTAATCATTTCCCAAATATGGATTTGTTTTAATCACTAATCGTTGTATAAATAAAATTTAAACAAATAAAGTACTTAATTACCAATTTAAAGGAAGAGAAATTGCGGAAGAAAATTTCGCGATTTTTGGGCAAAATCGCGAAACTTGGGTCCCGCGAAATGTTGTAAATTTAGCTTTTTGCAAAAGTTAATTCTCGCGAAATATTTCAAAAACGTTTTTTCGCGAAATTTTATTCTCGCGAAAAGTTGTAAAAGGGGTCATTCGCTAAAGTTAAATCCTAAAATGTCACATTTTTTTCGCAATTTTTTCTTCCTTTTAAGTAATTGAATTTAAAATGTTTGAATTTTTAATGGCTTATTAAATTTGTATTGATAAAATGCTTCGTATAATGTTTCTAATGTTTACATTAGATTACATTCCTAATGTTTAAAGATTTGGTGTGAATAAAGAAGCAGAACCAAAGATTGTTGGCACAGAGACTAAATTTGGAAAATTAACCTCCGGTGTGAGCAAAACATGAAATCCCCACTGGTCAGTTTGGCTGACATTGCAAGGTTAATACTTTTTTCGACTGGCCCAATAAGATTTTTATTTTTTCAGCTATTGAGCTAGTCTGTTTGACATCCCATTTTTAACCCTGTTTACCCTGCTTTTTTTGTCGCTCGCATGCCTTCCCCCCATCCTTAGCTAAATCATGAACAACAATACCTTTTTCCAATGTTTATATTTACAATCAATTTATAAAAAGGATAGATGAAAAACTCTTAAAACAGAAAGATATGCAAATTTAATGTTAAATTTGTTTCCCTTTTCATCTTTTCATTGCACTATCTATCTTGCGATGCGCATTATGTGACAGAAGTCCATGAACAATGATGAACAAATTTATTTTAAACTTATACTATTTATGTGTTTATAACTGAAAAATCTTTGTAGTGGAGATATTTAAGAGTATAATCAAGATATAATATTGTTTTTTCCTGAACCTCTAGAAGTTCAAGCACATGAAGATTGCCTGTGAAACGAAATAATTTTTTTCTCTGATCCATTAAACCTGGTAAAAAAATAAAACGTAACGTGAGGTCATTCGTGCAAGTTAACTCTAAACACATTCAAGATCTGCTCTCTAAAATTTTCAATGTTGAATACATTTGCCTTGAGTATTTGACAGAAAATGTCAGAGTAAAAACAGTTCTTTCTCAACCACCTCCACCTGTCGATGTTCCTTAGCGTGACGAAATTTATTTGGAAGTGCACTTATTCAGGAATTGCTCGAAAGTAAAGATTCTCATTGATTCACTAAACGTAAAGTCTTAAAAAGGAAAACCTATCAGAAAACGTTAAGAAACTTCGAGATTAAACCATTCTAAAGTTCCCAGCAAAAGCTAATAATCCTTCCCGTTGGAAACTTTTATCTAAAATGTTCCTGAAGTTCTGTCTCAAGCTTTCTTTATAGAAAACAGCGAATAATTGCAGTGGGAAAACTTTTTCATAACTTAATCTGTACTTGCCCTTTAGTGCCCAAACTTGGTTGCCCCAATGGTTTTCAACAGTTTAGGCAAAATTTGACGGTTGGTGGCTATAGCAACGCCCTATGACGTCATTGAAACTAAGTTTTTGAAAATTTTAAGAATTTTTTCTTTACTTTGCCTTAAGTAATTAAACTTGGCAGACATATAACCCAAATGGTTCCGAATATTTTTAGGTCAATTTTGACTGTTGATTGTCGTGGCAAAAGCCTATGGCGTCATTAAAAGATCAATTTTCAAACTCTTGAATAAATTCACTTGTACTTTGCCTTTAGTGACAAAACTTGGTACACATGTATCTCAAATGGTTCTGAATATTTTTAAAGATATGTAGACTGTTGGTTGATATGGTAATGGGCTGTGACGGCATGAAAAAGTCACTTGGTTCTGAATATTTTAAAGACAATATTACACTTTCTTGACATAGCACTGCTCTATTAAAAACTTAAATTTTGAAATTCCAAATATACATCATAGGGAAAAACGGGAAATTTGCAGACCAAAAATTGTCAAAATGTGGTCGAAAATTACTATAATTTTAGGGGTAATCCGGCAGCCGTCAGCAGTGCCATCTTTCGGGACTCGAAAATTAACAAATTTAATAATTTTTGGATTTTTGAAAATTAGATAAGTTTTGGATTAAAATACGACCCCTAATATTTCCAGTTTTTCCCTGTGCATGTGACAGAAATTTACTTAAATATTAAATATCAGCGAGGTATTGCGCAGTGATCTCTTGCTGGGACTGCACCAGCAGGCCAAACCGACAGTTCAGCGTCAGGTCGACGCTGCATGCAGCTAGTCTGCATCTTATCTTTGCTAGTAACACAGGAAATCAAAACATATTAATGAGAAGACAATTCTTAAAACAGCACTCACAAAAGGAATAATTATATCTTATTTCCATTTTATTTTCTTCTAGCGTGTTCCCTGAGAGGGGAGTTTGTTTGTTGTGTGCTGGACCAGTCTCCTTGCTCCTTGTCTTCTTTTTAGTTTTCCTGATCATTATTTTGATTGCTTCTTGTGGAATTATTCTTGTTTTAACCAATAAAGATCTCTAATCAAATACATCTGCAAACCGGCAAAAAATCATAGTAGCACAATTCATAGTACTTTCATAGTAGCACAATTCGCAATAGCACAAAGATAGTAGTATTCTTGTTTCAATCTGACTATTTTATATTCAAAACAAAAAAATTTTTGATTTGTAGGTTGCCCAAGTGGGAAACTTTGATTTTCTGATACTAAATAAAATTCAACAACAACTCTCCTTCGAAACGACAGTTTTGGCCTTAGTCTATCAACCGAAGGCTAATAGACCTTGCAATAACCTATTTGCCCAATAATAGAAGGATGATGTACTTCTTTCTGTCTTTGAGACTACGCTTTTTTATATAAGAACCAGTAAAATCCTACCTGAGCCTGTCTGTTGTTGTTTTTTAAACAAAAAATAGGCTGAGGTGTTCTTAAAGTGTTCTTCTTATTTAGTACTGTTTTTTTTCAATTTTGTCATATAAATAGGAGATTGAAAGGTGTTCTTATTGTTTTTTAATAATCGCGAACCTTGGTTTGTTCTCAGCTTGTTCAAATTTTTTGCTAAAATTTGAAGCTCATAATCTTATAAAATTTTTCTTTTAAAAAAGCGTGTAGTGCAACGACCTAACGTTTATGGGAATTTCCCTCGAAAGCAATTGAGAAGAAAGGAAATATACATCAAACAGAAGGGGTGCAAGAGGGTAAATTTTATGAAATGTTACAATTTTATTGAAATAAGGATAATGTGGATCAAGAGATTACGTAAAGTAATAAGATATATAGTTTAAGAGTTTTTTTGTTTGTTTGTTTTTTTCTTTACTGTGGAGTAACGCACTTATTACTATATCTCATTTAGAGCAAAGACAAGTTGATAATTTTTTATGTTTCAAGCCATTACTAACTTGAATTCAAATACTATTAGAGACAGTATTGAGACACAAATTCCTTAAGTAAAGAGGGGTCCAAGATAAAATTCGAGCCAAGGGCCCAATAATTTATAGATACGGCCCTGCAATGCACAAGGCCTGTCTTTAAAGAACTTGAGACTTCACTTTCTATTTAGCATCTTTCTCGAATAAATTTGATGTCATCAAATTGTTAATTTGTTCAAATTGCGGAGCAAATGTATATTTTTCATCAAGTCCCTCAGACTCGCAATTTCGATGAAAATTGAACAAACGAGGAAAAAACTGATTTTGATGGAGTTTTATGATGTCTCATCAAAAAAAATCTGCTCATCCAAACAATTTTTTCTGCACGACGGGCGTTTTAAGCATTTGAATTTATTTCATAAAAATTTTATCAATATTTTTAGCTAAAAATACTGAAAAAAGTAGCTAAAAAACGTAAGTTTAGACCTAGTCTTTCTTCACTTTCAATACGTTCAGTCCCTTCACAACTGGGGCGCCCATGTCTAAGATTTAAGCCAAAACGTGTTCAGAATTTGTGTCGACTATCCCAAATATTTCATCCCAAAACCAATGCAATCCTCAACCCGTAATACTTTAATAATGTTGTTACAATATACTTTTTCATGCCTTTGCTTCACCCATTCTCTAGTTGCTCCACTAGTGGGCTTTTCATAATCGATTCGATCAATTAATTCGTTCGACAGTAATAAAGTTGCTTGACCCTCCATATTGAATGCTTTAATAAATAGGACTTTCAAAATTCGAATGTTTTAACGAAAAGCATATTGATCGCAGTATAATCTTGCCTTTTATCAAGTTTACAATACGACCTGCTATTCAATCTAAACTTAAGCCGGCTTGCAGATTTAATAACAGGTCAGACTAAAAACAAGGGCTCATGCTACCAGGGAGGGCCAGAAGGGCCATGCCCCCGCCGCCACCATTTTTTTTTTTTTTTTTTTTTTTTAAGAAAACCTTTTTTCATTGGAAACTATCATGATAATAAATACAACTGGAGTGTGGGCGCGCTCGTGCGAGTACATAAAACCATAATTATCTCCTTCAACAAAATTAAAATTTTAGCCACTCTAAAGCTGACAAAATCTCAAATATTTTGGCTAAATCAGTTTATAGTTCGGCCCTTTGCTTCTTGTAAGAAATAAACTAAATGCGTAGCCTTTGCTAGACTTTCCGCTTGTTGTGATTCATACACTGCCTCTACCAAAAAGACTTTACTACAGAGTTCTTGCGGTGATATTACCCAAAAATGAAGGCGTCTGAGGAAAGGCCTAAGGTCTATATTTGGCTTTTCTGCTTTTAATTGCGTGGCATGGGCTAGAGGTTGTATTGAAACCTTGAAATTAGGTAGGATTGCAGTTTTGATAACGGCAGGGTCGTATTGTAGGCTTGATAAGAGTAGGTTGTAGCCTTGTTAACAGGTCGGGTTGCAGTTTTGATGACAGGTCGTATTGTAAATTCAATAAACCAGTCGGATTGAAACATAATATTTTGCTATCTTCTTGAGTATCTCATCCCCAAGACTATTTGATCCCTTCCTCAGAATGATAAGGTTATAAAGCTGCATCCTATCATCCAAACACTTAAAAAAATATGATTCTGATTTCATCCCTTCTCTATGCTCGATCCCTCTATTTTGATTCCCCCCCTTTTATATCAAACTTGGGTTACTCCTCTTTTCCATTTAAAAGAGTTGATCCCCTGTCTGAAAAAGGGCTCCCAATATGTATAGATACAATCATGGCCGTGATAGAAAGTCTTGTTATCGCAGCAAAAAGAGAATATGCCCAAAGAGTTCAAAAACGATTCCAATATACATCTGAAACTCAAACTTAAAATGAAAGCCCTTAAATACCGTATATTCAGAATGGTCATTTATTGATAACTTATAACGTCGAAATTTGCTAAAATAGCCAAAATTGCTTACTTATTAGGCCCCTTCCATTATTCTCACTTTTAGACATCCCTGATTATTTTATTTCTTTTCAAAAAGATCATAATTGTAATGCGGAAATAACAATGTTTGGAGTAACAAATGATGATTTTTCAACTACAAAACGAAAAATTTTTCAACTAGATAGGTCTGTTAAAAACAAGAGTAAAATTTTTAGGTGTGTTGTTGATTTTACAGTACAAAACTTTGCTAGATATAACTACAAATATGGAAAATGTGTTGATAGGTGACCGAAAGCACAACTGTCTGGATTAAGTACTTCTGTATCTAATATTATTCAGCGTAACAAAACTTGCTGTTACCAAAAACTGAAACTTAAATGTCACTAAATTAAAGAGCCAATATCCAAAGTAATGCATTACGACAAATATCACTTTAGTGAAATAGACTTTAGCGCTGTGTTAAAGTTAAAAAGTACATTAGCGGCAAAGTGCGGCTTTTGCAATGCATTACATCAGATATTGGTTCCTTAAGCTCAGCTGAAGGTGTTTTAGAAGTAATGTAAGTGTATCGCAAATCAAAAAAAGCGTTCAATGTTTTCATTAGATCAAGAGAAAAATAAAATAGTATCTTGTTTCAGCTACTTAATAGCGGTAATGTATATTTTTGAGTAGCATTAATGACAAAGTAATTTTCGTAACAAAAACTACTGTTTCTTCAAATTTCTAAAAATGATATGTTAATAAAAGTCTTTTAACCCTATTTGAACTTGGGTGCTAAGCAAGGTTCATTTGGCCCATGAAGGTGGGGTGGAAAAATTTACCGGCTACTTTTATCAGGAACCAAACATTTTCCTAACTTGAAACTTTGCATGAGAGTACACGCTTATTCAATTAAAAAACGATTAAAAAAAAGATTAAACAAATCGTACTTAATATTTGAGAAAACACATCAACCAAAGCTCAAGAAGTACTAAAATTCCTTTTGGTAAAAAAATCAATGGAAAAAAGGTCATATATAGATATTTTTTAATTGGATTTCAGTTATTTTTAAGGTCCTTGTTAAAGGACAATTACCTTTGTGGAACTTACTTTTGAAAGAGGTTAAGATTCATGTTGAGATAAAGGGAGAATAGAATTTACATTTCATTTTGTTAGAAATAAAATTGGTAATGAGCTTTTTTCCGGAAAGTCCAGGAAAATGCACATTTGAAAAGTCCAGGTTTGAAAATTTTTACTTTGGAATAAAAAGAAAGAAAGAAAGAAATAATTGCACGGGTTTATTGTTTTGGAGCACCCTAGCTGGGAATCAAACCCAGATTTTCCAAAAAGGATGTCTTGAACCGTTAGACTACTAGAATGAAAAAACTTTTAAAAAAGGAAAGTTGACAGGAGAATAGCCTTTGAAAATTGTGCAACTCTGTTGATCCTGAGTAACCTACTGTAGGTCTTTAATACTATAGGTCATTTAAGAAACAAACTAATTTCGATGGCCACGTTCCTCGCAGGGGGTAAATGTTGGGCCTTTTGTATTTGTTAAGTAATCTTAAATCAATGTGAAGCTGTTTCAGTATGAGAACAAATACAGGATTAAATTACTCCTGGCATTAACACTATAAAACATTTTCATAAGAACATTGTCTTCTACACTAGAGTTATGTCTTGTGACCAGTCATAAGGAGAAATTATATAGCTATCTACTGTATACCACTATATGCATTATGCAATAAAAGTTTGAAAATCAAAGACATTTAACTTGGAAAAAATTGATGTAGTTAAATGGGGTAAAGGTGGGACGCCAAAAAATCTGGGGTAAAGATGGAACACCGAAAAAAAATGATTTTTCAAAATTCCCAATCAACTGAAGTTTCACTACCCAAAAAGATACTTAATTCATGTTTGTAATGATACAAAATGATTTCACAGAACTTTTTTATTGGTTGCAGAACAAAGTTTAAAACAACTATAAAATTCAACTATAAATTTCATCTTCTTAGAAAGCTTATAGGTGTTTTTTACTATTGTTTCTTTTTAAATCGAACTACTCTCAAAAGTAGAATATAATCTTCAAAAAGTCATTTTCTCATATTTTTTAGAATAATTAAAGGACGGTCCGTTATTTCCTCCTTTCCTCAATCTGAAACTAAAAATGCATTACAAAATACAATCTGGTAAGAGAAAATTGAAGGTTTTTAGATTTTGTCCCACCTTTACCCCCACTTGAATTTGCTTACAATCAAAGAGTATCAATTTATGGACAAAGTCCTACAGTAAAAATGAGATTAGAAGTTTTTTAAGTTAAGCGTTACGTTTGCTAACTTTACTAAAAAGGTAGCATTTGAAGTGCATGGTGCAATTTCACAAAATGCTAAAAATAATTTTCATATTTGGTAATCAGCTTTTGAAAAAATGCTAAGGAAAAAGATTTTTGTGCATAGAAATCTACTTTCACTGTAAAACTGCTAATGGTGTTCAATAATTCAAACAACTTAAAAGTTGACCTTAATGATTTTTAAGCTAAAACTAACTACCTGCTTAGAAAAAGATCATTAAAAAGTATGTTTAGTTTTAGATTACAAGCTGTGTTGAAAGATGAAAGATATATACTATATTGATATTCTCATATTCTCATATATCTTTGGAATAATACAGTAACATTAGTTAAGGTGCTGTAATATTCAGCTTACAAGGAAGGCAATTTTTTGTTAGAAAACACATAGATTTTTTATACAGGTATATTTGCTAACTTTTAAGCTGCAAAAAACCTTTCACAGAAGTAAACCTTCTGAATAATGGTTTGAAGTTTATATTCAACAAAATCATTATTTCTAAGAGAAAGTGTGTTTTCCATAAAGAATGTGATTTGTATATTGCTATAGTCCTGTCAGAGATGGCAGCTAAGAAAATATAACATTTCTTCAATAAAATTTTCTTTTTCTCCGAACAAAAATTTTTAGATAATTTCATGATCAGGGCTGCTTAGATCACTATTAACTTAGGTTACGACACTTAATGAAATCTCATGGTGCATTTTCAAAGATAAGCATGTCGTCTCCTTTTTGGCCATTGCATCAGTCAGGATTGAAAAACTTGGGCAAGAAAAAAGGCTAATGATGCGACATGCAAAAAAACAATTCTAAAACAAAGCCTCAAGTTGCTTCATTTATTGAAGATAGAATTGCAGAGACTCAAGTTTTCTTTAAAATAAAACTAGTATTATAAAACTTGATTAGCAAGAGAAATTGTCCAGTTAAAGTTTTTAGTAAATTGTTCTGATTCAAATATTTAGCAAACTGTTCGATCTAAATATTGATCATTTATTGTAATGCTAAGTTTACATTATAACTTATTGGAAAAAAACAAACCTGTGTAAGGAGAATTTTGTAAGAAGGCGAAAAAACAGCTCCCTGTTTGTCAACAGGCCAATTTCACCCATCTAAAAAAGGCACCTGTATAACATGGAAAATTGTTCCCTTAAGAATTTTACATTGTGCAAAGTGGACATTTGACATTTCATAAAAGAATGACATTTCAGCAAGACTTAAAGAAATTTATCTAAAACTTCTTCTCTCTATATACTGTGACCACAGCAACTATATTTGAGGTTTTAGGGTATACTCAAACTTCATTCTCAGAATACTATATCCACCAATTCATATTTTTGCTTTAGGGTGGCCACT
>JANSTP010125674.1:0-12793 GCA_025330745.1 Cladonema radiatum | reverse complement strand
ACTAAAAAATGAAGAAAGTAAACTCAAATTCAAAACTTTGCTCAAGAAAACCCTACATGATGAAGAAAACCCTCTGAGATATTTTTGAAAAATCTTTTTTTAATTTTCATAATTATTCACAGCATTCTGAATGTCACATGAGAGAAATTAATAACTTTAACCATATAGGGCCTAGTGATAAGGCAATTCTGCCTTCTACAGTACCTGCCTTTCTGCCCCTTTAGATACGCATGAAGCATTGCAAATAACTTTATTTGTAAAAGATATGATTACGATATAGATGTTGTATCATAATTTAGAAAGGAAAAGAAACAAAGAAAAAAAAATACTTCTCATAGTTTTGAAATTTAGTCAATTGAATTCTTTCTTAAGTTAAATATTAAATGTGACTTTTTGGCTTCTTATTTTGAAATAGCAATCTACAAAAGATAACGTGAAAACTTCTCGAGATATCAAATATCTTTGAAGCATATTTCGACCCACCTTCGAATGTTTACACTATTTGTTCATTTTATTTCTGTTTTATGAGTCCGTCCTGTTTTATATATATTTAGCATAATGAGTTTTGATTGTTAACTTTTACAATTAATATTTTGTATTCAACTCAGTATTATTTCTAATCTATGGTATTGCCCTTACGATTGAATAATTATATACTGTCAAAACTATGACTGAATTGCCCATATGTCCTTGATTATTGGTAAATTTATTAATATGCATTCTACGACTTATTGTACGTCACCTAAAATACTAGGTTCACCTTTGCCAGAGCAACACGTTTTTCAAGTCTTGTTTGAGAAAATAATCAAGTTTTGGATAATAATTTGTTTTGTAAACTTAACCTTTGAATGTTTTATGAATATGTTGAGCTATAGTGAAAATTATTTCTGGATTTTCCTGCTGGATACTAGTAACCAGAAAATATAATACGTATCACAAATTTTATTGTTATTGCTATTATTGCTCTTGATTTAGTTGGTATCTTATAACTTTTCAGGCACTTTTGGTTACAGCTAAGGCCTATTACGTCATAGGTCACGTGATTTTAAGAAAAATTGAATATCTCCAGTTGTAAACAAAGTTAATTGACGAAACTTGGTACATATGTTATCCAAACGTTAAAAAAAGTTTTGAACCCACCCTTTACCTCTACACCCCCTACTGAGAGCCATGACGTCATAGATCACATTATTTTAAGAAAAATTGAATATCTCCAGTTTTAAACAACCTTCCGTGACGAAACTTGATACATCTGTTGCTCAAAAAGTAAACAATATTTAGCACCTACCCTTTGCCTCAATGCTGCGTGTTGAGGGCTCTGACGTCACAGATCACGTGGTTTAATTATTTGCAACTGACTAAAAATTCCTCCCTCTAGCAATTTAACCCATTTGATTTTTATGCCACCTTTTTTCTCACAGATAAAGTAACCGTTAACCTAAAAACAATAAATTTGTATACAAGTTCTGCTTAGGTAATTTATTAGAATACTGGAACTATGGCTGTCTATTGATTTCCATAATTACCGTCTATGTTATTAAGTAAATTAAGTAAATTAATCAAGTAAAAATGTCATCAACTGCGAAATACTGCAAAAGAAACGAAAACTTGTGAAGCGCTACGCGCTCTAGTCTTCCTTTTCTACCAAAATGTCTCGCCTTTGTTATAACAAGCCTATGTTCGACACGGCTCCGTTTGAAAAGCCCCTATCTCCATTATTTTTATGCTACGGTTTCCGCAAACGAAAACCAATACACCCCTTAATCCAATCAGATCTTCGGATGCATTTTTGAAAAATTAAAGGCACCATAGGCGGGGATTTTGTAATATCAATTAAAGGTGGTGTATAACCAAATCCAAAATTTGTATTTTTTAAACAACCAAATATGGAATGTATTTCAAACTTGGTAGGTATTTTGCTATTGGCAACCTGCATGTTTTGAGGCACATTTGGTTGCAGCTAAGGCCTAATTAAAAGTGCTATACCACCAAATTCAAAAATTAATTTTTTTTACAAACCAAATCTGAAATCTACTTCAAACTTTGTAGATATTTCGCTATTGGTAATCTTCATCTTTTGAGGCACATTTGCATGCAGCTAAGGCCTAATTAAAGAAGCCATATCACCAAATCCAAAAATTGAATTTTTTCATGAACCAAATATAAAATGTCTTTCAAACTTGGTAGGTATTTTGCTATTGGCATTCTGCATCTTTTGATGCACATTTGGTTGCAGCTAAGGCCTAATTAAATGTAGTATATCACCAAATCAAAAAATAAATTTTTTTCATGAACCAAATATGATATCTAATTCAAACTTGGTACGTATTTTGCTATTGGCATCCTGCATCTTTTGAGGCACATTTGGTTGCAGCAAATGCCTACTTATAGGTGGTATATCACCAAATCTAAAAATTAAATTTTTTCATGAACAAAATACGAAATCTCTTTCAAAGTTGGTAGGTATTTTGCTATCTGCATCCTGTATCTCTTTGGCACATTTAGTTGCAGCTAAGGCCTAATTAAAGGTAGTATATCATCATGCCATGGTTTTAAGAAAACTTGAATATCTCTAATTCTAAAAAAATTTAGGTGATGAAACTTAGTACACCTGTTACCCAAAAGGTAAAAAACATTTGCTCCAATGCTTTGCCTCAATACTCCCTTGTGAGAGCTATGACGTCATAGATCACGTGATTTTAAAACAAATCGAATATCTCCAGTTGTAAACAACTTTACCAGGTGAAAATTAGTAGACCTGTTACCCAAAAGTTAGAAAAGTTTTGGACCACGTTCTTTGCTTCAATACCCCCTAATAAGGGCCCCGACGTCATAGGTCATGTGACTTTAATATATAGTGAATTGTACCAGTTCCAAACAACCTTATGCGACAAAACTTGATATTGCAGTTATCCAAAAGGTAAGAAATATTTTGGACTCACCCTTTGCTTTAAAACCCCCCTGCTAAGGGCTAAAGTCTTGGCTAACACGTAACTTATTACTTTTAATTATGATTACACAAATAAAGTTTTTATTAGTGCGTTTATTAAGATGAAACGTTTTAGGTATGATGAAATCACATTTTCCTTTCCAGCATAACTCTTTAGGCAGGAAGGCTCTGTAAGGGTGATTTTCATGGAATCATCAAAGTTTTCTTGGTGAGCTTTGTGTCTTGAATACTTCATAAATCAATTAGTATTTTTTAAGGTTATAGATTTTGGGATTATAGCTCGGAAACGGATATTTTTGAGGCACTAAGCGCTCTTGTTGCATATTTTTGCTATAGCTGATGCTTTTTAAATGCTTTTACTTTCGATGAAAAAATTACAGCTAGTTGGATTCTCGAGTATTGTTATTAACAACAAACTAACTAATTAATACCTTATGGGCATTATTTTTTGCGATCAGAGAAAATGCGGAACAAATTTTGCAGATGACGCGACAAAAAAAAAAAAAAAAAAAAAAAATGTAAATTTCAGAATTAATTTTTGCGAATCAGGCTCTACATGAGAAATTTGCGGAACTGTTTTTTGCGGTTTCAGTATTTTTAAGATTTTTTTCTTTATGCAAATACTTTTAAAAAATGCGGAATTTAATTTTCTTTGCGATTTTTATCCGAAATTGTAAAAATAAGTTCCGCAAAAAAGTTTTTCCTCAAAATTTTATGATCTCAAAGATTGATGCCCTAAAGGTATACCAAATACAACAAATACAGGGGACTCTGGATAACCCCCAAGGGACACATATAATTTCGTTAAACCGACAGTTTGTTATATCGAATGGGAAAATCCAAATGTTTGTCTTCGAAGGGACATAAGACTTGGTTTGTAATGTCAAGAGTTCGCTATATCGGGGGTTCGCAATATCGAGATTTTTCTGTATGACAATATTGAAAATTAATATAGCAAGTTGGATTCTCGAGCATGGACGTCGATAACGATCATAACGCTGAAAGCATAAAAGCTGAACGCATAAGACATAAACATTTTAGACTTAAAGGAGCATTTCTAACCGACATGAAATTTAAAAAGTAAACAAAATTATTTTTTAATTTTATTTTTTCCGTGGCCGAATAAGAAACTAATTTTTTTGATAATGCATTGGTAATTCAACTTGGTAAAAGCAAGCAAGTATAAAAAAAGAAAGATTAAAATATATATTTTTATTGTACAATTCCTGAAAGTGAAAATGTTATAGAGACTTGAAAGATATGAAATTTGAAAGAACAGAGGACTCCTTTATGATTTATTTTTGTAGGCGTTAATTCAGCTGGTCTATGATTACATAGAAGAAATAGATATGGAATTAGATAGTAGAAAGATGCATTCTGCTGTGCTTTTTAGAAATGCAGCTTCCTAGCTAGGTACCTTTTCCTTCACAATTTATTCTCGCTAATTTGTATCAACAGTAGGGTGGAGGTATATGAAGTAACAATAAACCAATTTCATAACCCTTTGTGTTCTAGGATGCTTGTAGTTAGCACAACACCACATGGCTAGTTATAACAGCAGTGAAATTATCTACTAGACACTTATTGTTTCATGCTCTTTTTGTTAGGGTATGACTTGGCTCATAAATCAAAATAATTTTGCCTTGGATAGTTCATATTTTGTCAATGTGGGAAGATTTTGTCTACGTGATTTTATAATTTATGTTATTAGAAAATTCGGATCATGTACCGAATCCGTGGTACAAGCCATTTCTTTAATTATCAAGGGATTATTAAAAAAGGGTTAGCCCAAGATAACTTGGTTTAAATAAAAGGATATGGGGTTAACTTTACTAGGGTGGTTCACCGATTTTTAATCATGAAATGTGTTTAGACCATACATTTTTCAACGTTGACAATCGGAATAACTGAAAAATTTTTTGAGTCTCCTTTAGTCTTCAATGAATTATGCAAGTAATTATATTAGTGAAAAAGCTAAGCAAACATTTGATTTTAGTTTGCGAGAGATCCATTGCTTGTGCATTGACCTTTATTATAAGACCTTCACTTAACCGTAGGTTATTAAGCGACATTGGGAATTTTTTTGACAGACAAAGGACTTCTTCTGGTCTTTGCTTCCTGCAATAACTTTTGGGACATTTCTTTGAAATTGATAATCTTTAAAAGTGACATGACCAGCGGAAAACAAGAAGTTAAATGACAAAATAATTCATGGCTGAAAAAAATCCTCTGATAAAACCCAATATTTTACCGGTTAATAAAATATATGTTGATTGAAAATGTAAAAATATTGCTCAAATGTTTCATAATTCAGAACACCAGGCACACCAAAAAAGTTTTTCAGGTTTTTAATTGCAAAAGTTTGGTTTAAATGGCCCAGAAAGAGGTAGGGTTTGGGGTGCTCAATTTTGTTTAAACATGGTCAAAAATTAGACTTAGCATGGCTGGTTTAGTACAGTAAATTGTAATTGAGGATTTTTGCATCTGATTGAAAATTTTTGGTAGCCTTAATGAAAATGAGAACAAATTTTCTCTTTTCGAGGCTACATTTTCCAGATTTTAGCCCATTTTAGCTATTTTTCAAACTCGTAAAGCTGCAAAATTAAACAAAAACTGATCCGCAATAGTAAGTTGTGCAAACTGAGAGTCATTTTTAAAATCTGTCCGAATGGGACATTTGGTTCTCAATATATAGGGGTAGGGGTATATTTACCCCATTTTAGAAGTTCGAAAATAAATCCCTGGCAGGATGAAATCTCAATTTAAGGCCAACTATGCTGAATTTTGAGCAGTATATTTATGCGATGAAGTTAAAAATAAAATACAATGATATTTTAAAGAAAATCAAAATTCATAAGTATCAGAGGGTCTGAAAGTCAAAGATAAGTAGCAAAAACTATCAATCAGGCAAAAAAAAGTAGTGACGAGCACATCAGATTTTTTTAGGTTTTGAAAAGTACTTGTTATGCTACTATTAACATGCCAAATTTCAAGTTCAAATGATGTTTGGTTTTCAAGAAAAGATCGTAAATATTACCCCTGGGCCTTTTTTATATCATTTTTTCTTTATTACCGCTTATTTCTATTAACTTGGTTAAACGATTCACTTTTGCTAAAGAAGAATTGTCTTAGAGGACTGTCTTTAAATGAAAAAATCAGTCAGCTGAAAATTGTTGGTGAAAAAATTGTCTTAAATGGACAAGAATTTGGAAAAAACAAAAGCATTCAATGGCGCCATTCTTGCAAATAGCCGTTCTACAGACATTTTTATCTGCGGAAAGAGCCGTTCTTGGGAAGAAAATTCAAGCGAAAAAAGGACATCTTAGCATCAGCTAGAAATAAGAACGGCTCTGCAGACAGAAAATTTTCCAAAAAATGCTCAGCTAGAAAAAAACAACAACAGCTCTTTACGGAGATAAAATTTTGGGGAATGCTCAGCTAGAGATAAGAACGGCTCTAAATGGCGAAAATTTTTGCATTTTCTTGTGCTAGCTGTAAAAATAGAGCCATTCTTCCGCACTTCGATGATCAAAAGTCATTAAAAAAAATTTTAGCTAGCTAGCAATAAGAACAGCTTTTTTCTAGAAAGGCTCCATTGGGTGCTTCTGAAAAAACATGCGTGCTATATCATTTGAATGATTGAGCTACTTTTTGGGAAAAAATATTTGTTGAGAAAAAGAAGATTATGTTTACATATGAATCACTGTCTTGAAAAACCCACAAGAACTTTTATAAAAACTTCCTTGTTGAGTTTTGAAGGTAAAATACTCATTATCCTTCTTTATTTATTTAATATTCAAATAAATATAAATAAATAAATAAATAAATAAAAGTAAATTCAAATTTTAAAATTATTTATTGATATTTTATTTGCTGTTAAATTCACAACTTTAGAGTCCAAGAACAAAAGAGAAACAAGAAAAAAACATGCTAGTGTTCTGTGGAGGGAAATACTGTAGCTGCAAAACATATCAGCAAACCTTGAAATATCTTACATAAAACAATTAAATCCCTTTTTTATTCAAAACACAAACTTTCAATCTGAGTTCTTTCGACAATCTTGTTCTATATTCTATAATTAGCACTACTCTGAATTAACAATAAAGTGTCTAAGCAAAAATTTGCCGATGCCAACTGATAATAGCGTCTGCATTCACATCAGCATTCGCTGATTGTCGAGATGATATCAGAGCGCTGATCTAGCCTATAAATTCATCTTGAAATGCAATTTATGATACAAGTTTTGCATTACCCAGAAGTGCGATCAGAGATATTGTAAAAAAGTGATCACCAACACCTGGTGTTTGCAACATAGCTTACTATACATAATGTTGGATTCTTTTTCTAATCGTCAACTGTGTAGAATTACTCGAATCTGATTGGCTGAGAAGGCAAGAAAAGAGTGCAATTAAATCGCTAATCGCTAAAATGCGATGGAAGAGTTTCTGATTCTTGCTAGTTTTGCTCACTAATAAATCCATAGTTTTGCTTAAATCTCTGACTTTTATGATAAAGGATATATACTAAAATAAGTTTGAAGGGGTTTTCAAATATTTCCTCCCATTGAAAATTAATTTTAACACAATATTCCATGCTAACAATGTCGCTAATGGATTGCATTGACAAAGGAAAAGATGAAACGAAGAGTCAGAAAATGATTTTCTGTTGCATTTAAAACGTTGCATTGCATTTACTTTGACGTATCATGAAAGGAGAAAAATCAGAAATTAAAACTGGCTAAACACTAGATTGCCATTATTGTTGATGATTACCAAGTAATCGCACGCTTAGTGGTGCAATTAATGACTAATCACTCGTAAGGAGGAAAAAATGTGAGTAATTTTCCCTCCTCCTACTGACTCGGGTAAACTACATATTTTCTCCTCCTTACTCGTGATTAATCGTTAATTGCACTCCAAAAAGAATAACTTTAAAAGAATAATTAAACGCATCTACAGAAAATCTGATAGTGAGAGATTTTTTCTCACTCTTAGTTACTAAGGCTTTTCCAATTTATATTTCCCTTAGCAAACTTCTAGTTTCAAATCAAAATCTTATCAAAATGAAGTTATTTACCTTGACTTTTGTATGAAAGATACTTTTTGCTTTATAATGCAGTAGCTCAAACTCTTTTTTTCCTCTAAGCATGTAAAGAAGCTTTGACCACACAAGTAACTAAGAAACCAAGTTTATATCTTTGCTCGCCAAGTCTTTTTCAGTATTTTGCTAGCTAGCCAATGTATACTCAAAAACAAAGAAGGAATCTTAGCTACCCTTAAAAAAAGTTAATTTTTGTTTTTTAATTTTTAATTTTTCAATTATAGGTAACTTTTGAGTATAGTTAACTTTTATTGTATAGTTTTCAATGGTTAATGTGTAGTAGACCATAAATTATACGCAGTTTATATCTTTTACAATAGTTCTTACAATAGTTCTTAAGTAGTTCTTATATATGCAAGTGACTAATGATATTTTAACTAAGTTCTAAGATCAACTAAATTTCTGCCAGTTCTCTGTTTGTTTACAATGTTATCGACATCAAAAATCGTAACATTCGAATTTTAATGTTTTTAAGCTGCCCATTAAAAAATAACAAAAATAACGAAAATAGACCGTGGATAGTTTCAGGTAATTAATTATCGGTAAACCATTTAATTTTTATTTTCCGTTCGTTAAACTAGGGAAACATAAACAAAAAGACCGCTGTACGCCGGTTACTTATGTCCCTTTAACCTATACTTCTATACTCATATAATTTTATATTCGTCACATCCATCACCACAATTGCTTAATGTCATTCCATAAGTTAAATTTTCTTTATTTAAATCGGTTGAGCTAAGCTACCCAATCTTATGGCCAATTCATACCTATGCCTCCGAATCATAGGATAAATTGTACTAGATAAATTGCCAAAATAACTGAGGAAAATTGAATATAACATTCTTGCCAGTAAACCGCTGACATATTTTTCAGTTCTTGCTTCCTGGGCAACTAAACATTAATTTTTTTAAACAACTTTTGAGAAACTTATTTTAACAGAGCTATAGAAAAAATTAAAAGAAAAAGAAATGAAATATTTGGAACCAGCCAAAAATAATTTTTTACTTTTTGTGGAAGAAAGGGTTAGAGTAAAATTTCAATAACTCATCAAAAAACGTTTGAATATTATAAAAAAAAAAAAAAAAAAGATTGGGGGCTGGGTAACCTAAATACCAAAATGAAATAGCAAACTCTCAGCTCCTTTAGAGGACTAGGTTGTTCTTAAATATCAAACATGTACAAAACCTGGCAAGCTCATATAAATTATCATATTTTGAATTTCGAGTATTGTCGCATTCGATATTCTGTTACAAGAAAAGCCATTGCTAGCAAATCAAGAATTTTTAAGTACTTATAACTTAACACAGAGAATCGCCGCCAAAAAAATCGCTGCCAAGAAAATTAATGTGTATAAGTAATATATATATAATAATTACCATAATTATAGAAAATGAAGTAATTAAAAATGAGCTATTTATTTCCCAAGGTGAGGTTATACTATAACATGAAAAAAATCGTGTCCCTCCCTCGTAGACCACAGAGCAAGGATAATGCACAGAGCAGTCTATCTTGCTTAAAGTTACTTGAATGAATGAATCAACGGGCAGCGTTTTATTGACTACATAAGCTGTTTTAGTTAATATTGTTAAATAGGAAGCAATTTGTGTAAAGAAAGACTCACTTTCGAGATATCTCATATTGGTGCATTAAATTGCAATTTTGCATGAATTAATTTCCACAATTTCTGAAAATAAAAATTTTATACGAAGTTGTTCCCTCAGTCCGTATCACAATAACTCAATAAATTTTTGCTACTATTACTACTATGAATATGACGAGATGCAGTTTTTAAATACATTTGGAAAGTGAGTACCACTCCATCTGTTTTAATTTGTATTCCCTCTGGGCTTAAAAGATTTTGATAAAAATATTTTGTAAGCTATATTGGTGATTTTTTAAAAAAATATATAATGACATGATTATACTCCCTGGTTGGAGCGAAAGCTCGTCAATATTGTAGTTTTTTCTCACTTTCCAAACTACTACTACTACAACCATTACTACTTCTGCTGTGAGTGAAACAATTTTGTATGCAATTTATGTAGAGCAATTTTAGTTCAAATCAGTTCACTTCAATAACTACATCATGATTTAGACTTATTAATCTTTTCGTGGGTATAATTTTGCAAATTTTACCGAAACTCCCAAAATTCAAACAATTTAATTTTATTCATGCAAAAAGTAAGTCTCTCAAAGTAGTCTCTATGAAAGTATGAATCTCTATGAATCCCTATTTGTCTGGAAAGAGTGGGAAAAACTTTTCTGTTCAATTTTTGTAACTCCGAAAGAAATTTTCTTGATGGCTCATACCTGGACTGGAAAATCGACCCTATTTATTCCTCGCCTTTTTAATAGATAAATATGATGAATATTTTCAAATATTCTTATAGTTTTTTCGACCATAGTATTTGCGGCATAAAATATTTATCTATTTCTTTTACTAAACCTTGTATAAGCACGTTCTGTGCCTGCGAAACCCCCTCCCCCCCGTCCTGAAGAAAAAAGTTCATTGCTAATGCCCTCCTAAAGACGAGAGGCCAGCTTCGTGACTGGAATCGTTCTATTTAAGAGGGAAAATTAAAGTTTAGATTCTTAGAGTAGATATAATTATATGTAAGTTTTTTTAAGTTTAAGCGCTATGTATGTGCAATAGGTTATGATCACATGATCCCGGTTAGCCGGAATAAAATTTCGTCTCGGTTTAGTGGGACGTTTTTCATCCCTGTATTATATGAGATTATTTTCATCCCAGTTTACCGAGCCGAAAAACTTTTTGTTCAGCAATAAAATACATTTATTTTCATCCCGGGTAACCGATATGAAGTGATTATATGAGAAATTTTTATCCAACCTAACCGAGATCCCGGGTTTTTTATACTGAGACCTCGGCAAACCGGGATGAAATTTTTCCCTATAATCGCAATTAATTTTTAAGTGAGATTTAGCATTTTGCCGAGAGACTAGGTTAGCTGAGATGAAAATTCAACCCGGCTAACCGGGATCACATAATCAGGGCCTTAGTTAGATTTTATCAGTTTTTTTTACAGAGAACTATTTGCAAATATTGTATTATTAATAATTATTACGGACGCTCAATTTTTTTACCTTCGAATGGCCGATTGTTAAAAAAATATCAGCAAAAAACGATGAAACTAACAAATTGTGATATGGTACTAAAATATTTAGAATAAATTAATTGATTTATATTGTACAAAGCATCACCGCTCCATTATAATTTGTTCCCAAGATATCGAGAACGTAGAATCCAACCCAGCCCAAAACGTTCCCCGTTCCCATTTCAAAATTAAAATAGGCTCGGGTACAGCGGTTTTCACCATGTCATCTCTTTGTTTTCAATGACAAACTTTTCAAAAGCATTTTTTAGCAACTGAAAGATGCGCCGTCATCTTTATTTTTCCTTTTACCAAGAAGCAAAACTCTTAGAATAATAAAGATGGTTTTCTTCAAACAATTGCCCATATAAAATAAAGTAGCAATAAAACCTAGTATCTCCCAGGATTTCTATTAATTACAAAGTTTTCCGTTCCTAGAGTACTTCCTAATCCAGATTTCCGCACAAATATCCAAAATTATCATTACTTGGGTTAAAATTATGTGTTTTGTAATTTTTTAGATGTAGAGTATCGGGATGCTTTGTTGGCGAGCAGTGTGGTTGAAAATATATCTATGAGATCGAGATATTGTAAAGATCATATAATATTATCTCTTTATAATATCTCTATTATCTCTAAATAACAGAGATCGATAATATAATATCTGTGTGTGACATTAGTTAAGTGGGTCTCAAAGTCGCTTAAAAAATTGTCGGCCGCCATAGTTTGACGACGAAGAAAATTTTGCATTTCAGTGTCTCTGATTCGGCTATTTCAGCTTTTTTGATTGCCTTTTTTATATAATAGTGATTCCTAGAATCGAATTAATTTGATGAAAATTCTATCATTTAATGAAAATTTCCATGAAAAAGGGTTTATATAGACTGACAACAATAACCAGGTCTGAAATAGCTACACAATTCTAAGTACATTAGGTATGTAAGTATACCTAACATGATAAATGCATCTAGCGAACAAAGTGTTCAGTAATAACGTTCAGTACTTCATTAAGCTATGAATTGAAAAAGCTAACGAGTTCCTCACATTGAAACTGTGATTGCCCTCAATATATTTACTTCACAATCTACATCTTTATATGAGTACATGGAAGTAATATCGAATCTATATTGCTTCTATGATGCGCCCTTAGAGCTTTTATTAGTTTTTACTATTCTGCATAGTTTAACGGCTTTTCTCAACAAATAAAAAAATGTTTTTTAAACATAGCAAATAACTATCATGAACGGCAAATTTGCGCACCTTTTTTGTGATCCATGTTGAGGGAAAAGTTATTAAGGAAAGATTTTACCTATTCTCCGTACTATGGAGGTTTTTTGAATGTTCCGGTCAACATAAATCACCAGTATGAATAAAAAGAATAAAGTGGAAAATTTGGCTACTGTCGGGTAATATTTGTTGGTAATATTATAGGTTTCAGATATTTATAATATAATATCGTAAAAAGTTCCAGCGTTGATAACTCAATCAGTGGCGGCCTGGCCGGCCTGGCTGTGAAAAATTGGGGGCGGCATATTTTTTGGGGCGGAAAAATATAAATTTGATTGCCAATGCATGACTCAGAAACGTAAAAATGTAAAACTATATAGATACTTTAGATAAAAAATATTTT
>JANSTP010125563.1:0-12796 GCA_025330745.1 Cladonema radiatum | reverse complement strand
CTCAATAAATTGAGATATGTTGCCATAAAATTTTTAAAATACGTGTTTTAATATTAGAAATAAATTTTTGTACTTATATATTTGGATTCTTCAAGAAATTCTCTATTCAGTCATGCAAATATCAAAAAAATTGAAATTTTTCTATTTTTAACCTCCCTGTATCCTTAACGATCCTACGTCAAAAGACTATCAGGCATACCCACTAACAAAATGGTTATTGGAATTAAGGAAGGTTTTCATATATACTAAATAAACAAGATTCCAAAAACATGTCAGAGGATCTTAAAAATTTATTTCAAAAAGTTTTGAAAATTAATTTTAATGTAAATGCAGCCCCTTTTGCAGTTCTTTCCCTTGACAGTTGATATATCTTTGCATAAAAAATTGAAAAATCCAGTTGTGATATCTTTGTTTGATTAATTTTGTCACCTGATTGTCATGAAAGAGCGATGCAAATGAATTTTGATGTAAATTAGATTTAAAGTATATACTATATAAAGATAAAAGAGCAAACAATTCTCAGTTATTTTATTCTTATAACTTTGAGACATTTAAGACACACTCAAAATTTATTCAATATCTATTCAAATTTATTCAACTTTTATCTCATTCTACACAAGGTTAGTCTTATATTTAGGACACAATTATAGAATGAAAGAGGTAAAAAAATTTTCTGGCAGCACATTTCATTGCACAAAGAAATCCCTAGTTCAAAACTACTGCATGCGTTAAAAAGTTGCTGCTGAGGGCAGCAAAGATTGCCCATTTTTATGCGTTGCATGGACACATCCTTTAAAGGGTTGGAACCTGTCGGTGAAATGGTCAGTGAAGTCTGTTTGGTTCCTGTACATGATGATCTCTATTGATGATATTGTTGCTCCTGCCAATCACACTGATCAAAATATGTATTTCTACAACTATATTTCAATTTGAGTGTCCTGGCAGTCCTTGGTGAACACAGACAAGCGTATATGTGTATACAATTGTAGCTAGTTACTATCATATTGATAGCCAAAACCAGCATAATGTATTACAAGCTAGCTATGTGCGTTGGGGTAAATAGGAGAGGAGGTTATAAACAGAGGCTTCTTGCATAACCATGGGAAAAGTCTTTAACGACAATTGTTGACAGGTTTTCACAGGTAGTTAGCTACCTAATAGCTAAAAACGTCTAACTACAAAGAAAAACTACCAAAGCCAAGCTACCAGCAGAAAATCTTTTAGCTGAGCAAACAATACTGGCAGCTACGAAAAATGTAGAATATAGTTAGAAAAAATAATCCACTATCTTTGTTTTGACTGTTTATCTGTCTTGAAAAATAAAACCAACCAGTGAAAAAAAAAGTTTTTGACAGGAGCTACCAGTAGAAAAAACTTACCGGTGCTTTATAATGTTTTTTGATTTATACCAATAACATTTACAGATACCCTCGTCAAAATTATTATGCGCTTTTGATTTTTTGCCATCTGTAATTTCGAATCAGATTTCTTACAATATCCACTAGTCCAATTTCCGCACAGCAAATAAATCGAATATGTTAAAATAATTTGATTCTCGGAATAGTAGATTGGACTAAGTTTCTAGTCTAACTGATACCAAACAATTCGTCAGCTAGTTTTGGCACTACATCTTTCCATGTACTTTGCTTGGAAACGATCTTATCCTGAAAAGTAAACATTTTGACTTCTAAGAATTTTAGATACAACATGTTAGTTAATGGGAGCACGTCAAACTGCAAACCAAGAAGTATTGAATAAAGGTAACTAGATTTAAAAACAAAAGGTATTCTATTCACTCGTAAAAAGAAAAAATAATTAAGTTATATCTTTGATATCTTCATTTTGAGTCTGTAAAATATACAAATAAACAGTAAACTGATGGCCAAGTATACTTGTACCGTAAAAAATGGGAAGAATGCTCACTGAAGAGGTATATGATCCGGATGCCTCTCGCTCACGCTTTCTTTGTTCGTAATCTCCAATCAGCAATGCAGTTGGTGTATTTCCATGATTTTCAACCTTTTTTCAAAATCATTTCGTTGTTCGTAAATAATATTTGGTTGTTCACATGGTATTGTATTGTTAACTCTAGATGACATGACAGGAGGCTTTCGTGCAACATTTGGACCAATGGGATCAGGCGAACTGATAGTATCAACTTAGCTCCCATTTCTCAAGGCATCTATGCCAAATGACTCTCCAAATATCGCCCCAAGATTCTTCTCTGCGTTTTCGGAGCTCACAACGTGTTTAGAAGCCGAACTGCAAGGTTGAATGTTACCTAACAGATATAGCGAGTTGCTGCACGTCCCATTGCTCGTTGAGAAAATTAGGCATAAGCCTGTATTTAAAAGAGACTTCTCTTTACCGTCTATTACAAGAAGGGATGGGGAGGTCTGAATGTCTTGATCAAAAGGGAGGGGAAAAGGGGGGAGGGGCATGGTCAGATGATCATAAGAAAAATATGTTCCCAAATTATCTAAACAGACAAGTCTGTTTTTAATTATCATATTCATGTAACAATGGACTTCAAACCTAATAAACAGAGGCCTCTTGAAGGTCCATTGGACAGGGAAGTTTAGGAAATATTTATGGAAATCAGTAAGTGTCCCCCTCGTACTAGGCACCTAAGAGTATGTTTTAAGATACATGCTAGAAGGTATTAAGGTATTGACTTCTTTTTGATTTTCCAGTTACTAAAAGAAGAAAATAGAGATTTATTCCCAGAGTTTCATCTCCTGTCTAGTTTCTTTTCAACTGTAATAAAAATGATCTGGAATTTACATCAGTACAACTTTTTAATCCTATTTTACCTGGAGGGGGGGGGGAGTTGAAACGTTTTTTAAGAACTTCCCTTGTAGTTAATATTTTTCGATGAAATTTTGACTTAAGAGTATGAAATTTATTTCTGCACCCAAACATGCCTAAATCTTGGGGTATCAACATTTTTCAGCATTAGTAAGTATAAAACCTGTTTTACAGAGTCTTATGCCTTAGTACTGGAATGTATTGGCAAATTGTTGTGGAATATGTAGTCGGGGGTATGTCAGAAGTATGTTGGCGTCGTTTTGACGTCATAATGATGTCACACGTCAAAAAGGCTGTGAAAAGGTGAAATTTCAGTTTTTCGAGATTATGGTGACACCATCACTGACGCCATCACTATTAAAATAATGGTGGCATGCCAAATTCAATATTTTATTGCTTTTTTAAACACCTTTAACAAATTTTGATTGTAATTGTGCATTTTTGAAGTATTTTTAGCACATTTTTATAGATTAAACCCACGGAAATTTCCGAAAAAATTTTCCCCTCAGAAATTCCCTCATTTCTGTCTGAAAAATTTCTTTCAGCATCTTTTGTTGAAATTTCTATTAAATATACTGTATCTATAGTAAGTATATAAAATGTCAAGTTCTAGGTCGTGTTACATGTGTAGATATGACTATATTGAAAATTGGCATTAAAAACTAGAAAAAAAAAACCATTTTTCGGCATTTTTGATGACGTCATCACTTAATCACTTGACCTTGGGGGCCATTTTTGAATTTTTTGAAAGTGCTCATGCTACTTTATATCTGTGCAAAGTTTTATTTCATTTCGTTCAGTATTTCAGGATTTAACCTGGGGGGGGGAGTAGTTCTTACCCCCAACCCCAGGTGTTTAATGTCCATGAAAAAGCCCAGGTATAATAGGGTTAAACTTAATCCACACTAAAAAGGTTTTACCTGCGTTCACTGCTGAGACTGGAGTGCTTGAGTTACATATCTAAAAGCATAAATAATAAAATACAAGAAAAAGTAAATAAACTAGTAATGGAAAAAAAGCTTTGGTTAATTCAAAGCATTACATCTAGCTGTCTAACTCATTTTAAGGAACAAAGTGTTTGCCGAAATAACTCAGGGCCGTAAACACTGTACAGCAACCATGTTCTTTAAATGCCATAACTTATAGGTAGTTTCATGAAAGTATAAGCAGCAAATATTTAAAACAATGGTGCTTAATGCTTTATCTGTTTCTTTTTGTCAAGTTTTTTTCTCCAAAATAATAAGTTAGGATTAAAGAACTAGATTCATCGCTTGCTATGATATAGTATTGAGACTAAGAATACTTTAACTAAAAATAAGTTGGCTATATATTCAATCTTTGTTGCTAATTTTCTTGCCTA
Source organism: Cladonema radiatum (assembly GCA_025330745.1). NCBI lineage: Eukaryota > Metazoa > Cnidaria > Hydrozoa > Anthoathecata > Cladonematidae > Cladonema > Cladonema radiatum. The sequence continues at coordinate 8,628 of JANSTP010125563.1, read as the reverse complement.
CCAAAAATGTTTTGTTCTTAAGGGGGAGAGTGGTCATCTCAGCAGGGTGCTTAATCTGGGCTTTACGGTTACTGTGCTTTGTGATGATGATTTACAAATCAAAACTCATCCCCCCCCCCACCTACCACAAAAAAGCTTCGGAAGGCCCTGAGACTTTTGTGGTCTTGGCTCGAATTTCCCCAAAATATTCATAAATATACTAGCTGCAATAATTAGTTAGAAGAAATAAAAATTAATTCACTATTTCAATCAGTTTGAATTGTTACTGAGGACTCTTAAGTTTGCTAATATTTCTCGTTGTTTCCACATAAAAAAAAAAAAAAAAAATGCTGAAATATGTGAGGAACCGCAACAATTTATTCCTGCAAAAAAGATCAATTTTCAGTTACCGCAAAAGTTTGTTCCCTCAAAATGCTAATTTATTGCAGTTCAGCCGAACCGCAACAATTTCTTTCGCAAACACTTTCTTCCTCTAAAGTAGGTAGTAATCTTCAAAAATTTTAATTACCATCAAATATCCAAATGGACAGATCGTATACAGTTTATCACAAATGGTATGGTAAAAAGTCAGCCAGGACGTAACGTCAGTATCAAAGTTTGTCGTTGCGTTGTCTCCTGTGAGTATTTCTGTTGAGAAAAGTTTCTAAACAAGGAGATATAAACATCAAAAAACAGTTGAGGGCTAGATTTGAATTAATAAATTTCACTATTAAGTTTTTATGATCACAAAATTGATTTTAGTCAGTTCTACAAATCGTCGAAGATTTCAGTTTGATTAGAAAGTTATATGTAGAGAAATGTAAGAGCTTATTGTACCTGATAAGTAGCATGACTGACCCTTTTGCCCAAATAATTTTGCTGCAACGAAAATAAAGATGATAAATAAGGATTTAGATCTTTAAATGAACAAACAAATCTATAACAAAAAAAAATAAATAAATAAATATGAGATATTATGGGTAGAGGAGAGTGCTGAGAATACTGAATTGACTGGTGAAATTTCAATTATGCTCTCCCAAAGCATTAAAACCACGGGAAAAATTGCAAAGTTTTTTAAATTAATGTCTACAATTTTTTATAGAATTGATGTATCCATAAAAATATTTGATGCAAAATTATAACACATGCAGAACTGATTCACTACTAGTCCGCTTAAATTGGATATTTTGTGGGAAAAAAACTATAATAAAGCTGAAACTTTGTCCATTGACTCAAAAGGGTATCTGAATCACATAAAAAAAATGCCCAAAGATTCCCAAAAGGAGAAGTCACTTTTTAGACCCTTTTTAGAAGTACCGCTTGTCAAACATTTAAAACGTTTTTTCTTCCAATTTCGGCTTATTAACTACCTTTGTTTAACAGGTTTTTATGCTGATCACCGTTTTTGCTTTACACATACAAGTCTTTAAATGGATGAGTGACTGAGTGACATCTATTAAGCAACTAGGAGACCTAAAAACCGTGAGGAGATAGAGAGGTTTGCATAAAGTCCCTAAAAAACTAGTTGATATTATCCTTAGTTGGATTATCATTTTCTTAATGAATACTATGACTGAAAATTGAAAATAATTAGCAATACTTGATCAATTGCTTGTGAAATGTCTCACGGATCTCCAATACCACAACATTGCTTGAAGGGAGAGGGAAGCGCAAAAGACTTCAATTTTTCTAATTTTTATGGACATTGAAGCATGTTGCTTTAATAGTACATTGATTTTTTAGAAAAAGACGGGTAAAACTCGACCTAAAATTCTCTCCAAGCGGTATCATTTACTACCGTGATTCTAGGTTTCTTACTGTCTATAGAAGACTTGCATTCTTTTTTACAATTATGGAGCCTCAAGTTGTTCTTTTTAACTTGTTCAATTTTTTTGGTAAATTTAAAGGGTTATGATCTATCAAAATTGTTCTCATACATAAAAAAGTGTTGATCTAACATAGAATTCTACTATAAAAAATTGTGCCATTTTTATTTGAGATCGACTCCCCCAGAAGGTTTTCACGTTATGGCCCTGCCTCTATTCAACATTCAAGGAGAACAAAACTATAGTTCGGTCGAATTGGATATTTTATAGGCAAAAAATTTTTCTTGAGCTGAAACTTTGTCCATCTACTCCAAATAGTATATGAATAACATTAAAAATTCTCGGTGGAATCCAAAAAGAGAAGCCACATTTTGACCCTATAAGACCCAGGCTTTTTTGGGCTTCCAAAACCAAGGGAGGGGCAGATTCCGCCCCCTTGTCGAGTATTGTCGAGAAGTATTTATAATTAAGTGGTGAAACACTATACAGTAATACAGTAATAGATAAGCTCATTCTGAGCATTGTCGTACTAAATTGAAACCATGACGCCATCAAAAATTGACGACGTCCTTCTTTTTTTATAGGGAGGTTGTCGGAAACTAGTGATAAAACTGAAGTAAGAGCTTTCTTTATGCAGTTCTCAGTAGGTATTATTGTGAGTTCTGTCCCAAATATGAGATTTTGCTCCAACGAAACTCAGAAAAATGACGTTTTGGGCCTTAATTCAGATTTTGCCATGACAAGAAAGGTCATGGTGAAAGTGTTTCCAGATAAAGTCTTTAGAAAGAACTACCCTCCTCCTCCTGGTCTGATAGGGTTAAACTTTTCTTAGAAAGAACAAAATATGTGAAGTGATCAAAATTTTATTTCTTAAAATATTGCCTTATTATTTACTGTTTTTTAACAGTTTATATGCTGAGTACTTTTTTACATTGTATATCTGAAGTCGGAAGTTAATTGAGTGACGTGTTATAAGCAACTAAAGCATGTAAAAACGACTGTCTGAGTGATAAAATAAAGCTAATGATTGCAAATATTTTCAAGATATTCCTAATGAAGTTAAAGTAACGTCATAACATTTTGGTTGTTCAAAAACCAGTCTCTTTAACGGAGGATCTTGATTGGGTTCTTTTTTTCAGAAATCGAAAGGAACATGGCCCAAAAACGAAAAAAAAGATATCAGGTAAGTTTAAAAACCTGATATCATGAAATATGTAATAGAATGTATGTAATTACGTTGGAAGAGTTATTCCGGTGAATTCTTGATGATATTCCTGGGAAATTTTTATTGACATTCCGAGTGGGAATGCTATTTTGGGGAAGGTTCATTGATATTCTTATGGAATTCATTAATATTTTGATATTTTGATTGATATTTTTGGTATTACTCAAAAACTCAAAAATATTTTACCTTGAAACCTTTTGACTTTTAACAAAATTTAATTTGGAAAATTTTCATCCTGAAAAAGCCCACGTTTGCCATGGCAATGTCTATTTTGCAGTCTGGTCGGTCAAATTTTGGCATCATTTTTTTGGCAAAGTCCAGATTCCGGGCCAAAAACATCTGTAACTATGGATCAAAACAAAGTAGTTATTAGCTTTAGTAGAAACATAAAGAAAAGCGCATATAAAAAGCTATATTCGTTCAATTTTAATGGCTATCCAAGGTTTTTACTAAATCGCTGATATGGTACCAATTTATGCAGAGTAAGTTGGTCTTTTAGTGTATCTTGTTCCCAAGATGTCAAAGATGGGGAAATTCGCCTCCCCCAGTTCTGACAAGCCCCTTAAAAGCCCCTATAGCGATAAGAAGCCAAAAGGGGCAATCCTGAGAACAAATTACCTTATTTCAACACAACTATTTGAATAAATCTTTTTAAGATGCAAATATAGCTCTACTTTGAAAGCTAGATCTCAAAAGAACGAGAACATATTTCCATTTAAATAGTTCAGAAATTGATACAAGTGATCGTGTGTATATGGCGTTATACTATCTGTAAAGCTTTTCTAGAGGGGTAGATTGTTACAATTAATAAATCAAAGTTATTGGGATTTTTCCCAAGATATTTGAGTGGAATCAATCAGATTAGATATTTTTACCCATGCATTCTCATTTTTATTTAAATCTATTCAATTAAGCCAAGGGTCGTCCGCCATGGGAGTGTGGGTGTGGAGAAATTTGCCCTAGCCCCTTTTCTCAAGAACCAAAAACAACGACTTGAACTTAAAACTTTACATTTAAATAGAATAGAACATTTAATTGAAAAAAAGAAATTCTTAGGTGCACCGATACCACTGATGTTTCCCAATTTTCATTTTTTCTCAATAACCATCATTAAGAGGTGAATTTAACCATATTAAATTATTGTTTTAATATTCGGCATGGTTAACCCAAAATTAGGTCTTTCGGCATTTTTCAGAGTTCAGAAGATTTGATGATTTGAAGATTTCTGGTAGATTTTCGCTACCCTTATATTTTGAGAACGAAAAGTCTAAATAAGATAATTTTTTCTATGATCATAATCCACCATAAATAGTTTTTCAGAAACAAGAATACAGCCTCTTAGGGCACCAACATGCCATGATGTCATCATTCATTGTTTTCTGCCATAACACGATTGAAAAATAGCCAAAATAGCTCGAGATTGCAGCAATTTATCCACCTGAAGAAAATTATTGCTCTTTTTCCCTATAAATAAACTGGAAAAACTCTCAATTGCAGGTTGCTGCTTTGAATTAGCCCTGTCAGAACTGTTTTTTTACCAAATTTGTACAAAAATCTAGTTACCCCCTGGAATTAACGCCTTAGTTTTGGGCCAATGGGGACAACTTTTCAAAAACATTTCACTAACTTATTCCCCATAACAAAATGATAAAAGTCACCAAAAATCATGCTCATACATATAGTAGAACAGAGGCTACATACAAACGTTTGGCAGGTAGGGCAAATCTACCCTACGTGAAATGCTGTGTGAATACAGCCTTTAAAAACTGGTCTCAAAACGGAGCTTCTCCTTCAGGGAATCATGGGGCATTTATTTTATGTGATCTATATAGGCTAGTAAGGCACTGAGCAAAATTTTAGCTTTATTAAAATTTTTTGTCACAAATAGTAGTTTTTTGAGTTTCACTCTTGAACTATACATGACAACAACAGCGATGTAACTACTGGTAAAACAAATACTTTAATAAATACGATAAGATAAGATACTCTATATCTAATTTATGTCATATTTACAACAAAGGTAAGAAGGCCATAAGAGGACACGCCCTCAATACTTGACCCAACAAACCTATATAATAAATAATCCTAATGATAAACTCTATTTAAATAACAGGAATAAAAATAAACACTAAAAAAAAGACCGAAATATACTTTGACATGCATTGTTGATAGTATGCACTTGAGAAAAGAAAGAAAGAAAGAAAGAAATGTTTTCATAAACAACAATATAAATACAAGCTAAATTTTATAACGATTATTGTCCGATCGAGTTCTGTTTTGTGCTGAATGGATGACATGCGTCTTTAGCTGGTAATGGATTCGTCAATGATAGGACGTGGAACACTGGAACTTTCTTGTGAACTTTCTTGTGTCAGATATTAAGTAACAGTGCGATTTATCAAAAATCTTTGAAATAAAGTTAATGATTCCATCCACAAATTCCTCTACAAATCCTTCTTTTGACAATTGTAATGTTGCATGCAACATACCACCTCCATCAATAACAACAGTATTTACATTGATACTCCTTGATGGAACTTCCACCCTGAGCTTGTTCTTTAGTATCGATTTTGTTTTACAATATCCTCTTTCACCATTATATTCAAATAAAGACGTAAGAATTGGAGCAAATATTCCACATATTGGAGGAATACACTGGGCAAGGAGCGTTATTGGTTGCTTTGGAAAATTAATGCCAAACAGTGGTCTGAAAAGTATAATGGGAAATACATTTGTAGGAGCGAACAAAATGTCAAACAGGGATGTGATTTTTTTTTATTTACACCTAGTAGACAGGGACCCCTGAAAAGATAGCTTCAGTGTTGAAGGCCAGCTTCAGTGTTCCGGATTCTTTCTTACCTTTCCTTTTCATTGGCTTAACTTGAAGGGAAAGTTTCTCCCGGAATCCTTCTGGTAAGTTCTTTGATACACTTCCATCTGTTTTATTGCCAAGAGCAAAAGCTTTATCAGCATTGCAGTTTCTTGGGCTTCTCCAGTGTAGATGTTGACAAGTTTATTATGATCATGGTCATCGATCTTTAGCAGGTGGATACAATTATTAAGGTTTATTCCGTTTTTTCGATCAACTTTGTCTGCAGCAATTCTGCTTTTTGCTTCTTCTTCATGGTTCGATGGTTGAGCTTCCATACCGCCTCGTTCTTCTAGTTCTGTATTAACTTCACTACAAAGATGGTAGCTATCAGCCCAAGTATGACCTGTTCTTGAAATGATTGTGGCAATAATGGTGTAATGAAAATTCACCCTCTCTTTCGGCTCGAAGGTAGAGTAGTGACAAAAGCATAGGCTTTATTAGATTTTCCACCCAATACTTCGACATTCGACTCTCACTTGAAAGAGAATCAAAACACGCTTACATTTTAATTGTATATGGACATTTCCTCCAGAAAGTCACGAAGCAACTCCAATAAAACAAATCAAAGTGCCCTAATGTTCATTGGGAACTTTTTACCCAATAGCATTTTGTTCGCTCCTACAAATGTATTTCCCATTATACTTTTCAGACCACTGTTTGGCATTAATTTTCCAATGCAACCGATGACGCTCCTAGCCCAGTGTATTCCTCCAATATGTGGAATATTTGCTAACCTTCAGGATCACTCCAAATTATATCCAAAGTAAACCTGCGGAGTTGTTGATCGCATGTGAACACAGAGGATGTCTGTCTCAAAGATGGCTTCGACGTCGATCATGGCAGTAAGAATTGTTGAAGGGTCTGATGGCTTCTTATTTATCAGCGGTCTATATCTAACTTTTGTTTTTGGTGATTGACCTGTGACTATTAGATGATTCGTATTAAATCAGTTAAAATCTGGAGATGAATCTGAACACAGTGATTCTTTGATAAATTTAAAATCAAGTTCTCTTCCTCCCTCTTTCAGAAGTACTTTCTTACATAGTATTGTTAAGGGTGAAACATTCCTGGTTGAGAACTTCTTCGGCATAATAGGTTTTTTTTCTCCAAAAGACCTCTTCAATTCGACACCCTTGATTGGGACTGTTGGAAGTTGTTCCTTCTTTAATCTAATAATTTTTCCTCTTTCTATTTTATTCTGACCTCCATGTTGAGTAATGATGGTAGCCAGAGAATGCGTCTGCTTTGATCCGTTTTGGGTGCTGAGGTTGGCATCAAAATTGTCAGATATTCCTTGAGTAGGTCCAGATGCACTATCAAGATCAATTGCAGGATTTTTTTACATGCAGCTGCTGATGTTTTAAAATGACGAACTTCATCATAGGATGACGTGATTCTATAGTCATACAAATCTTGCATTAAAGATTTACCATGAACCAAAAGTCCAAGAGTAAGTTGCAACATTGTCACTCCAGATGTCTGTTTACTTGTTATCATACTCCCATAACAAGTTTATCATCTGACAGCTTTGGTGATATCCTTGATAGCAAATTACAAAGAGTTGGAACTTGGAAATCAGTCATATTCTCCATGGGAAGAACTGGATAGTGATCTTTGAATGTTGAAATACTTTTTATTTCTGACATGACGTTATGACATTTGCTACCTTTTCGAAGTCCATATCATCCTCTTCTTGACTATCAATAATGCGAAGCTCTGTAGAAAATCATATCTTTTTCTACTCATTTAAGATGCTTTGTACGATATACCCCAATGCTTTGTCATCCAAGCTGGCTTCACTTCGTTACTTTGATGTCTGTATTAGCAGTTTATTCACAAAATCTCTGTAACAGTTTTTGTGGTACCTTAACAAAGAATTATTAATGTTCGATATGACATCATACATTGTGTAAAGTCTATTTGTCACTGTCTGTTCTACGTCATGTAAGTGTCCTGTCTGTGATAATTTGATAACAGAATATTTAAGGGAAATTGCAAACATCTAGGAATAAAAAAAGCAAATTCAATCAATCTTATTTCTGTGGAGACGTATTCAAAACTAAATCAAGGAAAAGCGATTCGATGAACCTGGCATTGACACCATGAAGATCTGAGGGAGCACCAAGAAGCCTACATCTGACACTATCTCCAAGAATATCATCTCTGTAATCACAAACCTGAAGAATATAAAAGTGAGTATTTGAGTATTTGAGTATTTGATTTTCATTGAACCTTAACTAGGAAATTATCCATGTATGAAAAGAATTCATCTTACAAAATACTTTGATGTCAACCTGGAGAACAGGTTAAATAGGCTTTGATTATACACACGTCTATTAAAATTTTTTTGGAACTTTTCCTTTTCAACTCAGTCGTACTTTTTCCCCTGTCTTCAGTTCGACAAAGTATGTCTGGATTTCTTTCCCATCGATCGGGGTGTCTGTCATCACGCTCAATAGAACATGGCTGAGTACATATAAAGCATAACTTGAAATCGAAGACTTGATCACTATATCTATAAAAAACAAACAACAAATGACATGACTTCATGACATGACTTGACATGACTTTAATGTTTCCGTTATGCCACGCCTATATTTAAAATGTGAACATCAGAAGCAGGTGATAAAAAAATGTACAAATTGCACCTATTAAAGAGGCACTATCAGATTTTTTCTAATTTACCGACTGGAATACTTGGCTTGCATAGTATTCGGAAAAATATT
>JANSTP010125562.1:0-23045 GCA_025330745.1 Cladonema radiatum | reverse complement strand
CAGAGCTAAGGAAAGTTATGGCTGCTATATATGAAGAAGTGGATTCAAATTTATTCGGTAACGTAGAGGAAAAATCTGTAGACTTAGAAGGAGAAATTCTAAAACAAGATGAATTATCAAGAAGGCAAAATTAAGCCAAAAAACGTAATGCAAAAAATTGTGAAAGAAGAAGTAAAGGAAATACGACAAAATTTCTCTAAAGCAGTGGTTTCAGGTACACAGTCAGGAAGTGGAAAGATAGTTGTTGAGCACTTTGATGCTTTAAAAGAAATTTGGGGAGGTTCTGCAAATGTTGAACCTTTATCTTTTGGGGTGGATACATCAGCAACAGAGGATGCTAACGAAAATAATGCATCAATTGATGACTCTATATCTACAACAACATCAGAGGAAGATAATCATAATCTTACAAATTTAACAGAAGCTGAAGATAGCGAGCCTTCTCAATTTACTGAAAATTCTAATAAATCATCAGCCAAACGAAAATCTGTTGTCCCAAAATGAATCAACAACAAAAGAAAGCATCTTGAGAGAATTCTGTCAGCCGCTCAAAGAGACAAAATTCTTCTTGATGAGGCAAAAGAAGATGCTACGTTTAGGAAAGACATTGCTGAAGCAATTAAAGCATCAACTCAAAGTTTTACCGCATGAATTGAGCGTATGAGTACATCTATGGAAGCAATGGCTGGAGGCATTAGCTGATCAATAGAAATGCTTGCACAGGCCATTTGTTTGCAGGGACAAAATCCTCCTGTTAATTAAAATATGTTTTATCAAAAGCCATTCCAAATCAGGGATATTACATGAATTTTTTGAACCAAAATAATGAAAATCAAAACAAACATTAATTTCATTAATATAATAGACTATGTTAATAGCAATGTTACAGTAAATACACAAATGATATTTTCAGTTTTTCGTCGCAAAACAGCTTGGATCATGCAAAAATGGGACCATCTTGCTTTGGGTCGGCCAAATGCACATTCAATTGGGTAACTTGCACTTCGAAGTAGATTGTTGAAAATGACTTGTGCATTATCGCTGCAATGGTCATACTCTTTTAAACAAAATGGTGTCAAAGGGTAATGCTGGGTCCCCTATTAAATAGTTAGGTACCTTTTCCATATTTCTGTTTAGTGACTGATATACTGTTAGGATTTCACGGTTGACCATTTTTTTATGAATTGCAGAATTTGTAAATACTTTGCTGTCATGATTGCTACCAGGCTATCTGCAATCAATATCCATAAAATATCCTTTGTAGTCACACACTGCTTGTACGTTTAGTGAATGGTACTGCTTGTAACAAAAAATAATCTGCTGAATTTACTCTAGGACATGCAATAAGTATATGGGTACCATCAATGCACCCAAAGGCTTTGACCATACCATATTTAGCTTCGAATTGTGAATTTTTTTCCATCATAGCACAGTTATCTTTTGGGATATATATATATTTCGGTCCCATAATCTTTGTAATTCCATAGAGGACTTCAAAGACAACACAACTCACAGAATTTTGTGCAACTCCAAAAGAATTAGCAGTCATAGTTTGAGACCCTGTGTCTTTGAGGTAGTATAAAGTCATAGCTAATTTCTTGTAAGCGGTTAATGCTCTCCGATTTGGTGTCTGACAACTTGGGGCTATATATGGCCTTACTTCATCTAAAATTAAGTTGAATTCCTCAAGAGACATAGGGAAGTTCTTTTTCCATGTATCATGTAATGTCAGACCTGAAACTATATTTACCCACCACTGTGATGTTCTCCCCGGTTGAAACCGATGTTTTCTTTTATTTCTGCGAGATTTTTTCTGTTCACAACAAAGTTTATGAACAGAACGAGACTTCTTCCTTGATATTACCAAAACTATATTGAAGAGTTCTTGAAGTTTCGTATTATAGGCTGTCCAGAGGAAAACCATCTCTTGAAATTCAAGAATCATGCTTTGAAAAGAAAAAATTGCTGGTACACACATAGCAATCACATTATTAGCCAAAATTTTCCTTTCCCCCATTTTTCTGTGATCAGCTTGGTCTTTTTATTGATGGTTAAACGAAGTATACGTAAATAAAAATTCATTAACACGTGTTTGAGAATGGAGCTACAATTTTGAAAAAAAATACCGCTTAAAATGACTGTCACATGGTTTTAGATAACAGGGCTAAAAAATAGCCGGGCTGAAAATAGCTGGGCTGAAAAACAAACCATGTGATGACGAGATACTTTTTTTTAATCAAATCTAGTAAAGTGATGTATCAATAAAGTCATTCTGTAAACCTCCCATAGAATTCGAATTACAGAGAATCTACTGTACTTTTTTTTGCTTGAGAGCATGAATTCCTGGAAAAAATACTTTTTTTGATTAGAGACTGAATTTCTCGAAAAATTATTTTTTATCAAATCTAGTCAAGTGATGTATCAATAAAGTCATTCTGTACTGTAATATGAATATGATTCTCATAAATTGATGATTCAGAATAAAAAGAATTTATCATGTATTAATACCTCAATTAATCATGTAAGAACAACCTCCCATATCCCATGATACTGGAAATTGATGTCCAATTGATACCAACATTTTCAAGGTGAAGTTGATCAAGATTTTTAATAATTAAATAAACAATGTCACTTGCAGACATAACATCACTCATGCAGACAAAAAACTGAGACTTAATAATCAAATTTAAGGTGATTCTGGGAGTAAAAACATGCAAATTAGCGTTAGCTTCCAGGGGATTTGCCCCCGCCCCCAAACCCCCATGCTGAAACTTCGCATTGCTCGCTAGGCTCACATTGCTCAAAACTCAATACTAAAATTAAAAACGACCATTGCTAAATACCTCTGGAAAAAACCCTGACTATTTACCAGACTACCTCAAGTAAACCTATTAAAGAGGAGTAAATATAACTTAAATCTTTAAAAGACAAATTTGAGCTCAAACTGTTTCATTTGAATTAAAAGTAAATTAAAGAAACTACCCACAGATGGCACTTTGGCAAGTACGCGCTAAAAATTTGATCGATGAAAAATGCAGCAAAGTTAAACAGCACCTACAAAACATAAATAAGAAGAATGAATGTGAATCCAAAGTATACTTATACTAGAGAAAGATTTTTTATTCCGATGTACAAACCCAATTTCTTATCTAGATGATATTCTGATGAGACGTCTCTGACTACTTTCATCGCTTCTATTTACCAGACTAGCTGAAGTATCAGTGAATTCAGTATCAGTGAATTCTTTAAAATAAACATTCGAGATCAAGCGTTTTTATTTGAAATAAAAATTACTTACAGAAACTAGCCACGGATGGCACTTCATCAGAAAATGGCTAACAATTGGATTGAGGATAAACACAGTAGGTTAAACAGCACCTACAAAACATAATTAAGAAGAATGAATGAGAATCCAAAGTATACTTATACTAGAGAAAGATTTTTTATTCCGCTGTACAAACCCAATTTCTTATCTAGATGATATTCTGATGAGACGTCTCTGACTACAGGGTGACACAAAAAAAACGGTCATCACTAAAAGTGGGAAAACTTCCAAAATATTATTCAAATAAACACAAAACATCTGCAACACAAGGTCAAGCCTATGCAGCAGACATCCCCAAAGTTTCAACTCTGTACTATAATAAATCTTTGTTTCACTGCTGGCTTTCCAAAATCTGAACTAAATGCCCTTTCCAGTGCTGCCAGCACACTTTCGTCCAGTGGGCAAAGTTTTGGATGACCCTCTAGCATTCTTTCCTGGAGATTGTTCTCATGGCATGGCTAATGTGATAGTTGTTTTCAGGTTAGGGGTGATCTGGGTACTGTTTTTATACACTCTGTCTACAAGATATCTCCACGGATAAAAATTTTGGGGGTTTTCTAGTCATATTGAGCCATTCTGGTCTGAAGACGACAACAAACCGTTAATGACAGTCAACACCAAGCAGTATGCTGAAGAGCTTGGCAAGTTCTGGCCAGCACCTGGCCATCACAAAGGGGTCGACAGGACCCTCCAAGACTCCTTCTAACACGATTGTGCCACTACCACACCTTAATCAATTCATAGGCATGGCTACGGCAGTATTTTCCTGACCAACTGATAAGCAGCAGATGTGACCCAGACTGGCAGTAATATTCACTGGACTTGAAACCCCAAAATCTTTATCTGTAGGGATACCTTAAGGACAGGGTGTATAAAAACGGCCCTAGACCATCCCTGACTGGAAGGCAGCGATTACAGCAGCTATGAGAGCAATCTCAAAGGGAGGAATGTCAGAGGGACATCAACGACTTTGCCCACCAGATTCAAGTGAGCCGGCAGCACTAGGGAGCTCATTTGGAGCACATTTTGGAGCACCAGTCAAACAAAGAGTTTTAATAGTACAGATTAGAAACTTTACAGATGTCTGCTACATAGGCTTGACCTAGTGTGGCAGATGTTTTGTGTCTATTTTAATAATATTTTGTAAGTTATCCAACTTTTAGTGATGACCGTTTTTTTGACTTTTAGTGTGACCCTGTACTTTCGTCGCTTCTATTTACCAGACTAGCTGAAATAAATCTGTTGAAGGGGATTGAAATGTCAATATGAGTCAAATCTTTAAAATAAAAATTGGAGCTCAAACTTTTTTATTTGAAATAAAAATTACTTACAGAAACTAGCCACGGATGGCACTTCGTCAAATGCTGGCGAACAATTGGATTTAGGAAAAACACAGCAGGATAAACAAAATTAAGAAAACATAATTAAGAAAAATGAATGGGAATCTAAAAAGTACATCCACTAGGGAAAATTATTTATTCTGATGTAAAGAACCCAATTCTTACCAAGACAATGAAGTCTAGCCGTTCAATGTTTTGACCCCAAAAAAATTTATATCAAGGCAAAATTTTTTCTAGAGGTTCTTTAGCCTTCAAATATTTTTCAAAAAAAAAAAAAAAAATCCCCATAAATCTGACCACGGAAAATCCTTCTAAAAGGCATTCTATGAATCGTATTGCTCACGAGGGTGGATTCTGCCCTACTCTAAAACTACCCCTAGTACCCACGTCACCAATTCACAACCAAATTCAATAAAACTTACTACAAATATAAATTACCAAGCGAAATTTCAAAAAATAAAAGATTTTACTCAAAATGTCACATGGTCAGGTGATGACGTCATCGAAAAACAGCAAAATTGGGTAATGTTTAAGACTTTTTCGTTTTCTTTCCTAAGTTCAAGCCAAAGATTTTGACAAAACAAATTATAATACGAATTAATTAAATTAATGAGTAGATTTTATGATATATCAGAAGTTTCAGTAATTTGTCCCTCTAGCCCCTTCTAGAGGGCGTTAAATAGGTTAAAAAAATTTTTTTTATGCATTTAGGTCTGTATCTCAGGAATAACGGGTTATTTTTGAATGAAACGTTACAAAAAAACAGCAGCAACCAATAAAATTTACGCAAAAAAGGTTTTGTTTTGTCATTAAGTAAGTCATGTAACTACGTCATCAAAAAAGTTAAAAATGCGTTTTCAGAAAAATGTCAACATCTGCAAAAAATGATGTCACTTTCAAGGCCATGATGTAGATATATATTTGTTATCATTAGATATATAATTATGAGGCCTTAAAGATATTTATGGGTTAACAAATATTGCTAGCTACATTTTTAACATTTTTAATACTTAAATATTCTATACCTTTCAACCCTATGTAACTAATTATGTATCATTGTAACTTTACTAATCAACCTATCAATCAGAGAACAAATGAAACCAATAATAATGCCTCCCTTTTAGCTCAAACTGTAAATTTTGCCAAATATTCAACACAGATTCTGATTTTATAAGCTCTTCAACACATCGCTGTTACAACAGGATAAATCTAGAAAATTCACTCATAAATTGTTGTTCTAAAAACTGCTTATACCTAATTACTTGTTCTACTTGCTCCTTGCAGTAAGTAAGTGAAACATCCCAACTGGTAAGGAATAGGTTTAACCTACACCACAGCCATATTAAAAATAATACGTTAGGCGCATGCTACAGACTGGTCAATCATTTCAATAGTGGTTTATGCAAGGGCTCTAAATACAGTGTCCAAATTATTGAAAAGTTACCTGGGGATAGTGGCAATGAAAAAGAATATAAACAAAACGAAAAACAATCTTAGAACTGTGTTTCCATTTGGTTTGAACAGTCGAATCAGTAATGAATCCACTAATACATTAAATGTGAATCCTGTTAGTTTAAAGTTTCCTCCAATAGGTGCTAGGAAAACTTATTCCAAACGAAAGAGAAGACATTTTATTAAAAAAAACCCACAGGAACTAGTTTTTTAACTCTTCTCAAAACAGTTCTAAGTAATTACCTAAAAAATGCTTTGAACTTTATCAGAAGCTCGCTATATTCCTTGTTTAAATTTAAACTTAATAAAATTCATTGTGAGGTTACAGAATTTTTGTTCGAATGAGACGATTCCTTTCCATATTATCAATGGTATTTATGTGTTTTGGACATAATTGAAGGTCGTCTTTATCAGGGGCGGATTTAGGGTGATGCAACTGAAGCATTGGACTAGGTTGATTTTTTCAAGGAAAATGTCACGCGGAAGTAATTTATCTGAAAATAAATTAACTTGAAAGAAAATTGATTTGCAACCAATTTTCATCAAATAATTTTTATCTTTCAGATTGGTATTCTCCAGCTTGACAGTCTATGATCATGAGCGTTTACTGTATGCCTCAAGACGGCCCACCATGTGGTCTGGATAAGTGACATAAGCGGTGAAAACTCCTAATTTCTGAGTTTAGTTTTTAATTGGTTTGACACATTTATGTAAACCCCTGTAAAAAAAACCTTTGAAGTCTAATTGGCTGGCTTTCAAAAAGGAGAGCCCGTCCTTATTAACAAGACGTTTTATTTGGTTTGCTTCATTTCAGGTTTACTCTGATTGGCTTGCTTCATTTGTTTTTCATTTTGATGGGCTTGCTTCATTTGAACTTCATTTTGATTGGTTTGCATCAGTTGATATCGGGTTGTCCATTAACTGGATTGAAAGTAGATCAGTACAAACCTTCAGTTAAGAATAAGACTTCTTTTAAAGAAATACCAAAGACAACTACAGAATTTCCATCATGTCCGTAGGGTATATTATAACGTAATTACAATGCTTTGATGACTATACATCATAAAAGCTGGAAAATCAAATTTTATTTCCGATATACATTATTACAAATTTCCTTAGTTTCTTAAGTCTGTGTAGCTTAGTGGGTAAGTGTGCTGACTCTGGTACCAATGGTCAAGGGTTCGAGTCCTGCTACCAGCCGTTATATCAACCTATTTTTTTCCTTTTTTTAGTACGTAAGAAGCAAAAAACAAGACACTTTGTTTAATCTCCATAACCTTTTTACCAGAATAAAATGGAAATACTTTATTGAACAGTTTATGAAGAAAAAATTCTTCCCAGAGTGGTCAAATTTGCCGCTGAGGGTCCAAAGTAGAAACGTTTCTTCCTAGCCCAGCCATGGTGGGCGAAAAATTTTGGGCAGTACAAGTTAAGAAAAGTTTTAATTATAAAGAATTCGTTGAATCTTTAAACATTGAACAAATACTAGAAGATGATTCCTCTTTACCCTGTTGCTGCGATGACTGTTCACAATATAAAAATGATTTTTACAAACATATTGTGACTGGTGATTTGAGAATGGTTACAAACAATAAGCTACGTAAACTTTTTACCTTTGGGCCAAAATATAGACCTCCTGTCCTTGAAGAATAAATAAATAGACTTTCGTCGTTAGGAAAAATGGACAAATCTTGTTTTAACGAATGGAAAGACTTTGTTATTACCACTGTGACAGCTTAAAGTGAAAGGCTAAAGGCAAGGGTTAAGCCAAAACAAGTTAAAGATATCTTTAAAGATGAAAATGTCATTAAATGACTTACAGACTTACAAGAAAATTTTTTCCTTGTCCCGACTGACAAAGCTACCAATAAATAGCATAGCCTTTACTTTCAAAAGATTTTATGTAAAAGTTCTCTTTAAAGAATTTGGTTCACTAGGCGCAGAGAAAAAATAATAGAAAATACTACAATTAATAATATTATACAAAATCATAAGATTTATTATTGCTAGTAAACAATGTTCTCTTAAGCAAGATTGTTTCTGCTATCTTTTCCATGTTTTTTAAACGAATTGAAACTTACAATAAGAAAAGAAATTTTTTTTACAATATTAATAGTTTTTGGGTCATGCAAAATAATAAGCGTGTTGCAGAAGCAATTGACAAGATTAACTTATTGAGGTTCTAGATGAAATAATAGATTTTTAGTTCAATTGAAAGTCTTGGGATTATTTGACCATAAACAAATTTGGTAGAGCTTCTTAGGTCAAAAACAAACCTCGCTCTATGATATTAACTAAAGAAGTTTTAAAACAGGTGGTTAAATTCATCTTTAGCAATTGTTATTTTACACTTGGTAATTCAATATTTCTTCAGGATAATGGAATACCAATAGGCTCTGATCCTGTCCCTTTTTCACAAATCTATTTCTTTACTTTTATGAGTCTAAGTGGATTAAAAAGAAAACTGAAGAAAACCCTGAGTTAGCTCGCCTTTTTTACTATGTGTTTAGATACATAGATGACCTTATAAGTCTGAATGATAAAATGTCTTTTCTGGAACATTATAAAGAGATCTATCTGGAAGAACTTGACCTCAAACTAGAGAATAATGAAACTACTTCTGCCTCATTTGTAGATATAGCAATCAAAATAGAGAGGGACAAATACAGTACATCATCGTTTGACAAAAGAGACAACTTTAATTTTTCAATTGTCAGAATGCCAAATGGCAGTAGCAATATACCTAGGAAGATATTTTATAGTACTGTATCTGCAGAAAGTCTTCGAAGTTGCAGAGTGACATCACAATTCAGGGATTTTTTGGCACCTTCTAAACAGTTATTAAACAGAATGAAAAGCCAAGGAGCTTCCGAACAATACCTTAAAAAGACAGTGAGATCATTCTTCACTAAGTACTCTGCTGAATTTTCTAAATATGGTGTATCTGCAAATGAATTAGTTCATGCTTTATTTATTCTAAAAGAATTAGGTTAAATTTATATTAAACTAATTGCTCCTTGGAGCTGGTCTCCTTGTTTGTATATAAAGTTTTAACATAGTAAAGCAATAATTTTTACTATGCTTTTATTAATTTTTGTGATTTCTTTGTGGTTTTTTTTGTTTTGTCGTTCTATGTCATTTGAATCTGGCGGGTGCCATCGATGGTGCAGATGACGCTTACTCGTTCGGAACACCTGGTCATATTGGTGAAAATGATGCTCTTCATCCAGTTGGGTGTCATTGTTGGTCCAGATAATTATGATGGCATGTATTTTATGTTGTCAATGTCTACTTGTGTGTGTATTTTTGTTTAAGTATTTTTAATTAGTTTACATATGATACAGAAGCATGATGCAATTTGTTTTCAAAGAACTACTTTCGATAGGATCAGACCGAATTACACAGATCTTATATATTCTGAGAGAGTCATAGAGAGCTCGAAAAATTTCAGAAATCATGATAAAACTCCAGATTATATTGCATGTATGCTATGGCCACGTCAAAGAAAAGCACCTTCAATCCTCTGGCATAACATACCATGTCTGCCACCATGTTGCAATATGATGACCGAAAAGAAAACTATTATCACATCAAAATATCATGAGTCCACTCACTAATGAAATCATTTTACAGACAAGACAAGATTACTAAAAGAAATAAACATTGGCCACATAAAACTCCATGCCATTATCCATGAAAAAATGAAAAAAGAAGAAAACATTTTGAGATAAGTCAAATAATATAAAAATAATGCTCATGAATAGATAGGCTGAATAGGCCAATGTATAGGCTTTTGGACGGGTATTTTTCCAAATAATTGAAGTTTTTGTAACTTGAACTATCTGGCCATCTTGCCAATCGCATCTATTTCTAAACTGCATGATGGTTATCATTGCCGCTTCACTGCTCCTTATTTTGTTAAATAACAAATTTGGGGAGACAAAAGCCCTCGCTAGCTAGAAAGGCAATTCTTTCTTCTTATGAAGTTCATGTAAACTTTGCCCAATGATTGCATGCAACTCTTTCTTTAATTTTACCAATTCTTCAGTTAAAGGAAGACTTCAACTTTGTTGAATTTATTTCTTTCCAAGTTTTGGAGAGCAATACTAGAAATTCTTTGTGACCACTCTGAATATAAGAGCTCTTTGAAATAACATAATTGGTCTAGGAACAATCGATCTTTGGTTCTTAACGCTACACCTCTCTGTAAAACAGCACAACATCGCCGAAAAGCATATCCGATTTTGAAAGCTGTCATGGCTTTTCAAATTTACGAGAATTTGAATACGAGCACAATGATTTGGTAGCGTTCACCATTACATCAAAATATTCTGGCTTGAGCAAATCAACCAAATCGTTCCTGTTTCTTTGCTTCTATTACCAATCTAGCAAGGACCCTTATTTTTTGAGAAACATTACTTTTCTGAGAGATTCCTTTTGAGGAAAACGAAATAGAACCATAATTCAGTATGGCGCTGTTATTTTTCAACACCCTGCCAATTTCATCATTTTTGATTGTAATTAAAACGTGTTCTTTCAGTTCTTTACTGCAGTTGGAATTGCTAAAAGATGAAGCGAAGTGGTCATCACTCAACTGCAAAATCCGATGATAGATTCAAAACGATTGAGGTTCGAATCCTTGAGGCGGCTCACTCTCGGGTCGTTTAGTGGAGCAACTGTCAATTGACGTTGTAGGCACACATGGGAGCACGAAGTACGCTAAGACCCGAGGGCGTCGGTCTATATAGGCCATCAATTGGTGTGCCTGAGCTCAACCGGCGTTAAATAAATGAAACTTAATTTAACTTAACTTATGAGAAAAGCATTATATCACTATTTTCTCTTTAATTGGAACCGCTGTCTTGAGCATTTCTTGAAGTCTTTACATGTCTCCAAAGTTCAAATTGAAAAAAAAAAATTCCAAACAATGGACACATGGGCTAATACCTATATGTGTGAAATTGTGACCCTGTTTCAGTCTCCTCATTAACTTCAATGTCCCACCCACATCAAGTACTTTAATGTTATGGAAATAATCTCCTTTTTGGCAAATGTTGTCTATTAACCGCTATCTCTTTTGATTTTTGCTTTCAATATTTACAATAAGTGAGGTAATTTCTTTTACGTCTTGGTCGGTGAAAATCGATTAAAGGCCATGTAATTCAGTTAAAACTTAAAAATTTAAGTAAAAGTATAGTAAACCCCTTTTCCGTCCCAATTTTTGCTAAAAATATATACCTTGGTCAAATGATGAGGTCATCACGACACTTCGAGGTCAGGAGGGCAAGAAATGTTTCATCATCGTATTCCCAATAAAAAGCTAGGAAGGTACTGAAAATTTCAGCTTAACACCTATTATGGGTCCGAGGTAAAAGACCCCTCCCCCACCACCTCAGATAGGGTTAAATACGAAAGTTTTGCTTTTACCTCCTCAGAGGAGCTTGTTGAAAGGCATGAATCCTTTTCCCGTATCCTTTCCAATTCCTTTTTATATTACGTTTATGAAAAAATATTTTCAAAAAAGAGTTAGGCAAAGAAAGGGGACAGTTTTTTTGTCATAATTTAGTCAAATTATCGCAAGTCAAAGGAAAACACAAATTGTTGTTTGGTAATGAATCTAAATAGCCAGGATTTCAAAGAGAGAATGAAAGTTTTTAGAACAAAAATTTCAATCCTTAAGACTAAATTTTCAAGTATGGGAAAGGAATTGTAGAAGGAGAAAAAAAGTCTTCTCAATATTGATGTAATTACAGTAAGGACTAAAAGTTCCAAAATATACCTCCATATGCATCATAAAAGTACAGTAGAATAAAAGTACAGTTTTTGTTCAATACATTTACCGTTAGAACAATTGAAAGCAAATCAGATACATACCAGAGTCCCCTTTTCATTAGCAAGTTGAACTGTGTCTTTCTGTAATAATAACAATAATGAATCAGACCAAATGAGACCAAAGCACTGACACAGAACAAGATGGACGGGGCAAATGAATGGAAACGTGTAGTTTTGTCAGCCATTATGCCTGGTGTACTTTTTATTTGTTTTGGCGATCTAGAGAAATGCAATGATATAAAAACATAAACAGAAAACATTCATTTTGCAATGTTTTCCTTTCAAAATATACCAAACATAATGGATTCCTGGAATTTTCTCATTTTCAATGTAATGTATTCAAAAAATGCACAATATCCACTCCATCTTATTCAACACAATTGGCCAAAATACTTGATAGTATCCAAATGCTATAGGTATTCATCTCTCCCTATTTTCTAACAATATTCTACTATCCCCTATTTTTCTAAGTGCAGTCTTCTTGACATTTTAGTTTAAATACAAAAGAGAGTCCCATAAAAGAATGAATCCATGTGGTGGAGATTTTTAAATAGAACAATTAATGAGAAATGATTCATTCTAAAAGCATTGATCAAGTCTTTTTATCACTTATTTTATTAATAACCTACTTTTTGCAGTATTACAACTATGGACTTAAAAAAAATCCAGTGCTCATATATACTCCCCGAAATATATACTTAGCGAAATTCTATTTTCTCACCAAATGAAGTCCTCTCCCTTCTTCAGTGTAATGTAATGTGAAATCTCTGTAACTTAAAAAAAAGACTTAATACATCCGTTAATACTTAATACTTTTACCTTAAGAAAATATAAACGAGCAAAAAGCAAAGCCAAACTTACCTATTTAAAGAAATTCTCATTTCATAGGGAAGAAACAATTTAGAGATTTACTCCATATGTTATCAGAGAGTCAATTTCATATACTTCTGCCAAAAAATATGAAATCAGTAATTGTAGTTATTTGAAAGAATCTATCTCACATCCTATGTTATTAGAGAATGTTAAATACATGTTAATTGTATATCAAGAGAGCAATGATCTCAACTTGAAGGGTTTTTTTACTGATAAACTTTGAAATCACAGGCATGTCATTGTGCAATCAAAGGGTAAGAAAAATAAAAATATCAATGCAATAAAATCCCAAAATAATACAATAGTGTAAAGAGAAATTCAATGATTGTCAAGCCATTTTTGTATCTTCTCTTTAGTAGAGGAGTTAATTTTTACAATTATTTTCTATTTCCACAAATTGAAATACAAACAATTCGAGATACCAGTTGTCTCTGCTGAAAATATGTAATCAGAGCATATTAACAATTTGAGATACCTATCTTCACAAATTATGTAAGAAGATGGCGTAGCAATTTGAGATATTTATCCCCACAAAGTCTGTAATCAGAGAATATTAACACCTCGAGGCATTTTTCCCCACAAAGTGTGTAAGCAGAGAATGTTACCCAGTGTAGGCCATCGGAATTATTTTTGTGTACCTTAAGGGAAGAAAATATTTGCGGAAGAAATTATTGCGGAAGATATATTTGCGGTATTTATTTTTGCGGATTTAGCCCAAATCCGCAAAAATTAATTCCGCAAAAACATTGAAAAGCCATTAATCCGCAAAAATTTATTCCGCAAATTTTCTGTTTTTTACAGTCAATAGCGATTAATTTCGCAAATTTAATCAGATTTTCTCTTCCGTAAAAAAACAGTTCGATTTTTCCTACAAAACGTTTCTGTTATGATTTTCCTTGTTTGAATGTTGCAAATTATAACAGTTGAAGACAGTACAGATGGTTGTTCCTGGCCCTTTTTTCCTCTTTTACTTCATATTTGAAACGAAAAAATAAATTCCAAAAATCTTGAAGAAATATGGTTATCCGCAAAAATTAACTCCGCAAATTAAGTTTTTTTTAACCCTCCATCCACAAAAATAATTTACGCAAAAATTTCTTCCACAAATAATTTCTTCCCTTAAGGTATGTAAAGCTTTTTAAACTTTCTTTGTGTTCTAATATTTTTAAAGCAATTCCGAGGTGAAAATAAAAGTTGGTTTCAAATGAAAGAGGAGAAAAAATGATGAACGTCAGTTTTTATTTCCTCTCAATCCGACTTTTGGTTCTTGAGATATTTGAGTTTAAAAATTTGTCACTTAGGAAATTTCCCTAAATAGTTGAAGAATTTGTGACGTCATCTAGTGTATAGAAAAATTGCCCCAATCTTGAATGTTGCATACCTCAGGTTATTAATATAATTCCATGCAAAAAATTTATATACAACTTGTACACATAAAGGAAAAACCAATTTAAAAAAAAATTAAGAAACAATTTTTTCTTCACTAGTTCCAGGCCCTTTTACTTTTTAGGGTCGGGCCCTACATCTACCCAATAAAGCTGTTTTTCAACAAATGAATTCTTTTTTTGAGTTCGGAATCTTTTGAAGAACTTAGAAAATAAAAAATAATTTTCAAAGATAATTTCAAAAGCTCTACATCGAGGAGAGTATGATTTTCAAAAGGGACCTGGGACTGGTGACCCAAAGCTTGTTTATGAAAAAATTTATTGCAGAAGAGGTGCAATGCACATCTACTATCTATATGAAAGTTTTTAACTCAATGACACTATTATAACCTGAGATATTTAAAAATTAAGATTGGGGCAATTTTTCTCTACACTAAATGACATCACAAATCCTGCAACTATCTAGGGAAATTCCCTAAGTGACAAATATTTAAACTCAAATGTCTCGTGAACCAAACGTCGGATTGAGATGAAATGAAAACTGGTGTTCATCATTTTTTCTCCTCTTTCATATGAACCCAACTTATATTTTCACCTCAGAATCCCTTTAAAGTATATCTGCTGTCTTCATTATTTAAGAGGGTAAAGAATTTGTAAGGTATGAAATGGTAAAATCTACTTGTTTGAACGAGTAATAAAACAAATAAAAGTCAAAAAGTCAAAACGAATAGCATGTCTCATGACCAATGTAGTAATAAGGATACAAATGGTAATTTCCGAAGTATATCGTGTGCTGTCCTAAGTCAAACGAGAATCCAAGTAATACTTTTACTATATCAATATTTTTATTTTACTACACTACAGTGTTTCAAGAACTAGATAATGGAGCTACAACAAAAACATTTTACATTCAAGATATTATATTTTTTTCTAAATAAACAACAGAATGTTAATTAATGTCAATTAATGTTAATTAATTTATTAATGTTAATTAAGGTCAAGGTTTGACTTTTTAGAAGAGTTAATTTTCGCGAAAATGGAGAAAAAAAAAATTGTGAGAACTTATTTTTGCAAATCATTTCTAGGAAAATCGAGCATATCTAGATTTTGCTGAAAATTCCCGAATTTGCGAATTTTAGTATTCATGAAATCTTAGTCGCTTAAAATAGGTTCTTCATTGCGATGATGTAACCCAAACATGATGTATAATTTAAGAATTAGATCTTCTAAACAGCTTTTTCAATAATATTTGCATTTAGTTAGAAATAAATTTGTCACCCTTGCTTCCTACCAGACGCAGCACTGTGCTTACTTTAAATGAAAAAATATAAACAAGAACATTAAATTATGTCAAACATTTTACAAAAAGAATACATAGTATTCATCTTAATTGGCGTTTTTATGATTTTGGCAATTAACTATGTAAACGAGCAAATCTCAATTAGTTATAAATCACATTGGCTCACAAATGAAGTTTCTCTTGTAGGACATAAAAACCTGTTTTATAGGGCAACAAGTAAATACTTTCACCTTGACAGTGCCTCTTTAATTTGTTTTTTCCTCCTAAATTCATTACTTTTTAAATCCTTGGAAGATTTCTAGTAAAAACTTGAGATGTCATGCAAAGCCTATACACATTTTCCTTACTAAAAAGTTATACTATAACCTTTTACTAGATTACTAGAATTGGAGGGAAATAATTTTTTTACTATCAAATTTTCTTAAAATCTGTTTTAGGTCATTGGTTCAGTTCTCTTTTAATCAAACGCCTCGACCCTTTATGATTTTTGAGGATTTGCTGTACTAGAATATAAAAATATCGCAAAGACTAAAGACTACTAATTTAAAGTTGAAGTCACATGGTACATGATTTTTTATTTTTTTTGGTGATATTAGTTTAACGTCTTAGGTCAGAAGTTCAGATGAACTTATCATGCCCGGACAGGAATCGAACCCGCAGTGTTCTGGTCAGAGCCAATGGCACTAACCAGTACACTACGGCCACCCAACCAACTAACCAGTCCACTGCAGTGATTGATTTCTTATTATTCATAAAAGCAGGAAAAACATTGATTTCATGACTTTTATGACATATTCACCCACAGTCAAGTTCAAAAGTTCCACTCAATTCAAAGGTTCTTTACCACTGCTCCTTACCATAGCCTTAATTACAGCCTTTTTTTAAATAGAAAGTGGCAAATGAAGCCTCATATATAGTTTTTGAGGTATTCATCCTCCCAAAAAAGACATTTCCATTCCCTCATCCACCAAGCAGTAGTTTTCTAATTCATGGAGCAAAATATTGTTCCAGTTGATATACCTGAAAAAGATGCAGAAACAATGAAAGAATGGTTCAGAGATGCCGGAATCAATTTTGACAAGTATAAGACATGTATAGGAATGCCAAGGGAAAAAAGTATCAATCATCGACGGAAAAAAGAAAGTAAAAATATGTAAAAAGTTTATGTACCTTGTATTTTTAAGGAGAAAGTAAAATCAAAGTATCATTATTATCTTTTTCTTTGTTTTAATTTTTATTTTATATTATTTATTTACTTATTTATTTATTTATTAATTTATTGCCAAAGTCTGCCAACAAAAGAAAAAAGCTGTTCTTGGGGAAAATTCAAAGCACAGAAAATTCTGTTTAATTCAGGATTGAATAGCATGTCATAATAACAATCTATTACAGAAAGATTTGCAGAGATTATGCTTTCGTAATTTACATTTACAGTGAAAGATTACAAATTTCCCTATCTGTGGACTTAACAAACAGTGAAGTTATTGTTTAACTTCTGTTGTCTATTTAACAGTTTCTCTCATTGTTCCACAAACATTAAAGTAGCAGAAACAACTATAATTTATTTACAAGAAAAAAAATTATTCTGGTTGGGATTTACGCCCCCCTCCCAACAAGAAAGAATAAAAATAAAAATAAGAAATAAATAAATAAAATAAAATAAAGGTCTTAATTTCTGAGAAACTACAAAAGCGATTTAGAAATTTTCACAGCGAGACTAAAGTTTCGAAAAAAAATTTGACCCCATCCATGATCCTACCTCTTGATCACGTCCTTTTTTCGGACTTGGGTGTAACAATTTTTGACAAATGACATACTAATTGTATAAAAATTAACAACTAATTGTTGAAACTTCTCAGGATGGTAGACTATGACGTGACAAATATGTGTCGACGTCATTTTGCTGTCATTTTTAGTCGTTGTTGGTGTTTTTTTGAAAATTGCAATTTTCATATTTTTGATGCTGTCATCACCTTCTCACGTGACTGCATCATTCTCAGGAGCAACATATTGATAGGTCTTGATGATTACTACCTTTCTGATAAGTTTCATTTAGAAACAAGTAGTATGAGCTGAATAATGGTCTCAACAATATTGTAGCAATTTTTTGTCTTTTTGGCACCCCCTTAAGGGCCCAAATAAAGTATAGATGTATACATGTCACAGAAAATGACATGAAAAAATATACATGTCACAGAAAATACTTTTATTAGGTTAAAATTTCAACATGCTTTGTTTCCTCGAAAATTGAGGCGGATTCATCAGAAAGCAGGCAAAATAAGATCAAAAAACGCTGATTTTCGACGCGTTTGATAATGTCATCACGTGGTCACGTGACTTTTGGAGTCAGTTTTTTTTTATTTTTAGAAACTTGACATGTTACTCTTTATTCTAGGTAAGTTGTGAATTTATGAAATCTGGTTAAGAAATGCTGACTTAAACTTGGGGCTGGGGGGTATTTTTACCCCCCCTCCCCAACCTTCCAACGTCCATCAAAAGGCCCAACCAGAATAGGGTAAATGATATGACTATTCAAAAAAAAAAAACAGAAAGAAATATATGCGGTTTTAAACAGATGAACAAATAGGTCGGATCACAGAGGAATAAATATTGTTGGAACTAGAAAAGTTAGGGTATGCTCAAACATCTTATTATCAGGGAACAAAGGAAAGCTTGGTCAGCATTCTTCTTTTTTCGGCATGATGGCTACTCAACTTGCGGCTATATCCACTTTTTGATCACTGTTTTTGTTTTGTTTAACAGTATATAGATATAGTTTATAGTTTATAACGTATATAGTTTATACAGAAAATGATAATATATGGATAGCGGAATTTGTGAAAGGACAATGGAAAAGTCGATAATTTTTAGGCCGCTGTAGAATCACCCAAAATTTATTTGATAGCTAGATGCCCTTCAAATGACCAGCAAATATTTTACAGCATTGAGATATTCCAAAACCTGCGACATGAGTAGTGCATAAATTAACAATACTGCTATTTTGCGACATACAAACAATTCAACAAAATCTTAAGGAAAGATCAATAAAAGGCTGCTCAACTTGTATGACATTTTAGATAAGGTTGAACTTAACTATCAAAGAAAAAACTATTTTTTTGTCATGCACCACTCAAAGAATTGAGAGATATTTTGAATGAAGGGATGCATGGAATGAAATGCCTTCTAGCACTTAAATTTGATCGTCCTGAAAAGTCATTGAAAGATGGTGATTTATCCAATTAGGAAATCCGGTCTTTTGAGCCACTGCTTGATCTATGGAACCATAATTATTTTTACCCTGAATTCCCTTACTATTTACCAAAATAGAAATACAAAATTACTTAATGACTATATTGAAAATTCTTATAGTGACAAAGAAGTAGGAAAGAAGTGGTAGTAGATCACAGCAAAGGTCTTCTGATAGTTTGTTATTCGTTGTTGGAAAATATGTCAGAAATCTTTATTACATTCAAACTGGCACGTCTTCCAGAAATACAAGAACTTGCGCACATACCAGAAATGAAACGAACGTTCGTTTAGGATGCAAAAAATGAAAGAAATATAAAAGCCGGAGCTTTCAATGCAACTTCAAATGTCACTATTTTTTCTAGCCAGCTCTGTATATAGAAATTTGCACTGTTTAAGGAAGATTGCTGCATGCCATAATATTAGGAAAGCTTATGAATTTTTTGAAACTTACCATTTAACGTTCTCAAGTAATCCAGCGTTAAGTCATAAAAAAGGGTTAAAAGCGTGAAAAGGGTTATAATTGGATTTTGATTGCTGTACTGGTTAGCATTTCCTAAAGAGAAGTAATGGATCAATCTCACTTTTTATGAATGAAAAAAGTTCCATAAGAACTTTGTAAGCAAATGAAACATCATGCAACATGTGCTGCAGAGATGATGAAATTCTTGATGTGTGATAACCTGATAACCTTATAACTCGTCTTGAATTAAAAAGTTATGATTTCATGTTCCATTAGTACCTCTTTGTTGATTTTCGTGACCTTGTGTTCCTTTAGCAACTTTTCCAGGTTTTCGGGATATATAGCTTCTTTTGAAAGATAAGAAAGGTAAGAAACCTTTCTGAAGCTGTTCAAAAAGTAAAGTTCGGAAGAGAAATTCTACTTTTGGAAAACAAAATTATTTGAGCTCAGTTGGGATTGCTTAATAATTGTAATTCATTTATTAAGTTGTAAGTAGTGTATGTAAAGTGGATTCAATGATTCTGTGAGTGCAGAACGTTTTTGAACTTTCTCCATATATTTCTCTAGCTATTCTGTATCAGCAGATATAAAGATATAAAAAAGTATATAAAGTAACAAAGTTGGAAACCAATTTCCTGACCTTTTGTGTGCTAGGATGGTTGTAGAGCATAATGCAAGATGGGTAGGTATAACAGCAGTTAAAACATTCTAGCTATGGCTACTAGAAGTTTATTGAAACATGCTTAGCAGAAATTTTCTTGTTAAGGTATAACTTGGTTCATAAATCAAAATTTTGCCTCGGATAGTTAACATTTTGTCAATGTGTTAAAATCTTTGTGGTTAGTTATATTCATATAATTATAAAATTCTAATTGTTAACCGATTGTCAATCACGAAATACGTTTAGACCATACATTTCAATGTTGATAATTGGAATATTTGGTAAACTTTTTGGGTCTTCTTTAGTCTAGAATAAATTATGTATGTAATTATATCAGTGAAAAAGCTAAGCAAACATTTTATTTTAGTTTGCAAGAGATCCACCAACAACTTGTGCATTGACATTTATTATCAGATCTTGACTTAACAACAGGCCATTGACTCATTGTTATTACTATCTTTTTTTACATTTTTAAAGCTTACTGGGTCGCAAGGATTTCGTTTATGGCAGAAAAAATATATGGCACAAATCCAGTAAACGCCCCAGCTGTTGGCTTATGAAAAAGTAGTCTGATAAATACATGGCAAAAAAGTAAAATAAATATGTTGTTTGTTTAGAAAAAAATAATTCCTTCGTTTTAGTTTTGGTTCAATAAACTTTGTTAGTAATGTATTCATGTATTTGCTTGAGAAAAAGAAATTCGTATATGGACCCTCCTTCTGATTCTAAATTGCCTTTTAACAAAGGGTGGAAATGTTATCTAATTTTCTCAGGATATTGATGTTTACAGCTAAGAAAGATTAAATTTCATTCTTTCACAATATTCTCGCCAAATATTCAAGTTTCGTGGATGTTATAACTCGCATCAGTTTCTGGACACAAAAAGTCACTTTAATTTTACTTTTCAACGTTAAATAAGTTAATATATCTAGAGCTCTTAGTAGTGACAACCACCCAAACCCTCTGGAAATATAGAATTTTTCTTTCATTATCTCAAATGTTGATTTGCGCATAACTCTTGCAACAAGCCGAGAAACTATAATATTAGCGATAGTTCAATTGGACTTGGTGGCCTTTTCCTGAGCACTGAATGATAACACAAATTACAGGATTACTTATATCAAGGTAAAGGGACACGGAATTCAATTAAATAGAAAGTTTAGCAATGGTGATTCGGTATGCCAAAGATTTTCATGAGTTAACGTCGAGAGAAAAAGAAGCGAAATACTGGATGGGAAACCTTCAAATTGATTCAAGAAGAAAAAAGAGGCCAATAAAAAAATGCGGAGAGAAGAGATGTCATTTAGAAAGCAAGAAATCAAACTAAGGAAGGAAGAAGTGAATTTTCAGCGGGAACAATCAAGAAGCCAGATGCTATTCTATCAAGAACAGCTGAGAATCCAGCAGGAAGAATCGTGCAGAAATAGTGAAATGATGTTCCAGATGCAACAACAACAACAGCAATGATGAATGTCATGATGAACATTTTTAGCAACAACAATAATAATAACAAACAAAACTAACCATGTTCTTGTACATATTTACAATACTTTATGTAGTTTTATGAAAGTATAGAATATGACCAATTACAAAGATGTCCTTCCAATTGAAGTATTCATTTAGTGACGGAGGAGTAACATTAAAATACTTCGAAGAAGTAGTACCGTAAAGTGAATCCCAGGCATTTTGTAATAATCCACAAACCAGATACATTTTTCCCACTGCACTAAGACCGATCTTTAAGTTCTTTTTAAAGTCCAACAATTTAAAATAATTTATGACATCACCAAATATCCATTCCACAGATACTTTAACCTCACTCATCAATTTATTCCACTTTTGTTGATCTTGAGTTAAATTATTGCCCCTAAATGGCACTTGCTAATGAGGTCGCAATGGATAGGCGGGATCCCCATAAAGACATAGGAGGTCTCCAACTGAGTTATGCATATATCTTTGAAGTTGGTCCAAATGTCCTGATATCCTTAATATTCCTCTGTCATGTCTTTTTCATGTCTTACCCATATAGGTTGGCAATAAAACCATTTGGATGGCAACAGACTGAAATTTCAAAGAGTGCACTCTTTTGTATCCGTTGTATAAGATTCTTTGAAATTCGTTAGGCCTCGAAACAGCCCTTACCGTCCCGTCGATAAATCCCCAGCAGTTATCTGAAGCAGCTCCACTATTATGTATAGCATTAGCATACAATTCTAAATTGGCTGCCGCAAGTAAAGGCTGTTGGAACGTTGTTAGCAAGTGTCCCCAATCACGATAAATACGATCAGTAATATGGGCACATATAATTGACCGTTGTGGGATTGGTAAAAGGGTACCATGTCTACAAACGTGCCAGGATAAGAATACATTTTAAAAAAAGCGCATAGAGCTTTGATGCCATCAATAGGAACGTTGCTGTAGCATAAAATTTCTTCAAGAATATTTAGTGGCTCTCTTAGTTTATTGAAACATTGCCAAACACTGATCATCGTTGACATTATCCAAATCAAACCTGTTAAAGTCTGTGTAAGGAATATCCAAGTTTTTTGATTTATACATGTGATATAGTAAAGCAAACTCAGTTTTATCAATAATGTCTGAGCAGTATGCAAAAAAAGCGTGTTCTCTGATCTTTTTAAAATGCATGATGTGAAACTATCAAACCAAAATTGACAAATTATGAAATTAAGAAAAATGTGGTTCTCTGTTTTAAAAACTAAATTTATCAAAATTCAAATAAAATCTGAGGTTCGACTTTGCTGCATAGCTAAAGTTAAGGTTTTGTAACTTGATTATTTATAAATTTATTCAGCAATAACGTTAGCGTTACGGTTAAGGTTTTCAACTTAAGGTCGCTTATGTCTATAACTGTTAATTTGATATCATGAGGTTTGATATATAAAAAGTGACACCAAAGAAGAAACATTTTGTAGAGTCGAAGCAAATTCAAATAGTTGTTATATCATATCTCATTCAGGTGTAGATTATGGAGATAATATTACGTTATTATCTACATTTACCTACCTAAATCTCTATTGCCCCTATTTACTTCGATCATTAGGGTGGTCATTATAATTGACGTTTTTCAAGTAATACAGGTTATAACGGTTTTTGTGGTAATCAGGGTATTTTTAGTTTTCAGAGTAATTGAGGTTTTCATGGTATTTG
>JANSTP010125451.1:0-12797 GCA_025330745.1 Cladonema radiatum | reverse complement strand
GCCGTTGGCTCTGACCAGAATACCGCGGGTTCGATTCCCCGTCCGGGCATGATAAGTTCATATGAACTTCTGGCCTATGACGTTAAACTAATACTAGCAAAAAAGAAAAAAGAAAAAAAAGTAGTTCTCAAGAAATCGAGGAGAGGCGGAATGCCCCTACCCCCCGGGTTTTCGAACCTCAAAAAAGCCTGGGTCTACAATCTATAGTTACTGTTAAACGCTATGGCTGCTAACTATATTGGGAATAATATAGGATGATTAATTCCATGATCACGAAAAAAATGATCACTATTAATAGAAAAAAACGTGTGTAGCATTAAAGCATGCTCTTTTGTATCACTCTTAGCTTGCTCCAAGTTTAAGACGAGACGTGCATTATTCCCCAGCAATTTATTAAGTCATTACTAATTGAAATATGCAAGTTCGAGCAGGGTATTTCTGTTCAAAAACTGATGGAATTGATTCATTCTCTGCAACACGGCATACGCCTCAAAATTAATTTTTATACGAAACCGACTGGTTTGAAATTAATCTATCAAAATTTATATATGTTCAAAAAAAATACTTTTTTCGGAATAATTTGATGCTAGAATAAAACAATGATCTATATTCCTTCCCTAGATATGAAAGTCCGCGTATTTCTGTGAAGCTCGGGAATTTGCTAAAGCCGCCATATTGCAAAATCTCGACGCTAAAAAAGCGAAGACGTCTGAACCACGTATCAGTAATACTAAATTCTGATTAGCCGGTATTTTGCAATATGGCGGTTTTGGTAAAAATGGTATGGAGTCTTCAGGATCAGCTGGTCTTCAATCAAAATTAAGGCACTCTATTAGCCAGAGAGTAGTGAAATCTGCATACTCTTCAATATTTCAATCAAATATACTTTATGGATGTCAGCACTGGGGTCAAAATAATTGTGACCTCATGGAAAAACTCCAAAATTTACAAAACAAAGCAGTAAGAATTATCAACTTTAAGAAGCAAGATGATCCCGTTGGACCTCTCTGTAAGAAACTAAATGTGTTAACCATTGAACAAACTGTAGCTTTCTATAACATTTTGCTTGCCCTTGATACTCTCAGGAATCATCCTGGGAGCACACGTGCTACTACATTCCAAAGACTTATTGTTCCCCGGGTAAATACAACAAAGTATGGATTGAATTCGATAATATGTAAAATTATACAACAATGGAATATCTTTACCTCTGAGGCTTATTTTAACACGAAACCCCTACGCATGGAAAGAACGAAATTTATTGCAGCCCTAAAATTATATATGGATCAAATTATTGATAAAATCCAAGAACTGCGAAGAAGATAGATAAGCACAATGGATACTAAAAATAATTTCAAATTTTGCAATCATTCCTCGCAATAGCAGAGTTCCTATTAGAATAAAGCAGCAACTTTTCATACCCTTAGATATTTATTGTTTCAGATATCCCCCCTCTCTCTTTCTCCCTCTCTCTCTTATTTGTCCGGATGCCTTATCCAAGGCATATCACTTTTGCTTACCCTATTCTAAGAAATATTGTTAGTGTAGACGCAATAACTTTTCCTGTAACTTAACGTCACTTATATTCGGAAAGTATATACAGTATACGCTCGATAAGTGGAACCCCGGATAAGTGGAACTTTCACTAAGTGGAACCAATTTCCCTGGTCCCTGGGTTTTGCTTTAACAAATCTCTCTTATTTTAGTCGGATAAGTGGAACCATACTTTTGGTCCGATGAACCATATCCTTTCACATAAGTGGAACTTTTCCCCAAATCTCTAGAAAAAAAGGCTTTTTGTTCGAGCATTCTCCCAAGAAATTTTACTTCTTACAATGAACAAAAACAAAAAGCGTAAAAACGTTGCAAAATTTCGGACGTGACAGCAATGCAGTCTTCTAAGCGAAAGAATTGAGAAGAAAATTGGAAAAACGTAAGAAAACATTTGATAAGTGGAACTTTTTTCACTATTTCATTAGGGTTCCAGTTATCGAACGCATCGGATAAGTGGAACATTCAATAAGTGGAACAGTTTTTCCCGGTCCCATGGAGGTTCCAGTTATCGAGCGTTACTGTACTTATATTTACGATTTTTGTGATATATTTACGATTTTTTATTTTATCATTAGTTTATCACGGGTTTTAAAAAGCTGTAAAACTTTGAAAAAAAAAAAAAGAAATACATGTATGTATGTACGTACGTATGTATGAATCATACGCTGGACAAAATTCCATATAGCCAATCGTCGCGTCGCACAGTACTCTAGCGTATTGCAAGTACCATTCCATCGCGTAATTACAGAGTGCTTCGTTTCGTAATTATAGAGTGCTTCATCGCGAACATGCTCATTGATTCATGCAGAGCATTTCATCGCGTAGACCGTTTCGTCGCGTAGGCCATTTCATCGCGTATTACATAAATATATAAAGTTTACAAAAGTTCCTTTTTTGTTCCTGGTTTAGACCATCTCTTCCTTTAAAAAGAAATCAATTACACAAACACATCAGATACACCTTCACATCAACTACAACAATACGTAACACGCCCACAAAAAATTAACCAAAAAAAAACAAAAGATGAGATAAAAAAGACAAGTAGAAACAAAAGCCAAGTCTGATTTCGGGGTCGGCCTATTTGTACGACAATTCACTTGTCCGACATCCCACTTATCCGACATATTTTTCAAAAAAAATCTATTTTGACCACCTGTCATACAGCCCAAAAGTACGATATCCAGTTGTCCGACAAAGATTCTTTTTCATATAGAATCGAAACAGAAAGTTTCGACCACGTTACCTCCAACACAGATGAGGGTGTCATTATAATTATATATCAGACTAGTCCCTAATCTATCTCAGTTAGAACTAAAATATTAGAAGATAAGTTTTATGAAACAATATTACTTCTATAATATTCTAAAACAATTTATGAAGAGTTTCTATGAGATTTACCGTGGCTGCAATGACAGCATATGGAACGAATTTTGGATTCAAAATCTTCAAGGCTATTTTTGATATATGTCTAGCAAATATGACTAGCAAACATCAAGTATTGGTCATTCTATGGAATTGTTTTAAAAATTGTCGTATTTTCTCATGGTAAAAACGACAAACGAAAATTGACCAAGAACCATAAACCATGAGTATATAAGGAATATGTTTGCCAATTTCGGTTAGTAAATTATAAAGATAACATCCAAAATTGACGTATGCCCTACTTTGACAATCCGAACTAGCAAATCAAGCCCAGGAAGATTGCCCCCAGAAAATTGCCTAACATTTAAATTAAACTCTGGAAGATTGCCTCTTTTATAAGATACCCCTAATAAGATTTAAGATGGCATTTCCCCAATGATTAAGTTTTTTATTAATAATGAAGTAAATCAGTCAGCAAGTCAGTAAATAAATTGTATTTTGCAAGGCAATTATACGACCTAATTTTGATAGTGGTCTCTCTCTCCTAGCAGAACTTTTTTAGGGCACGTGAGGCACGGAAGGCACGTAAGGCAAGGAGGGACCGCGGGGCACGCAGGGCACGCGATTTAGCAAACTCCTGACTAATCAAGGCTTTAAAATCTCTAATAGTTGTTTTTGATTTGTTTACTAAGTTTGGTCAGGGCAGGGTAAGTATTGGTCTTGTTACTAAGTTTTTTTGAATGTTACAGTCATTGTTCTTAAGGAGCAAATTATATGCCCCGCAAAAGAACGTCAATAAAGCATCATGCTAAAGCAGTCCTAGCAAGAGATTGCTTCACTTTCCCTTGTGTTGAATTCCCTGTTCGAATATTTTGAAATCAATCTTAAATCGGCTAGTAAATTATAAAAGTAATATCCATAATTGAGGTAAGCTTAACAATCCTAACTAGGTACCTTAATGTCAGAAACTTTCGCAGGAAGAAAGTTACGCGTTTTCGCGGTTTTTGGGCGCTTTTCGCAAAATTTTTTCCTGCGATTTTTTTCAAAATGCCTTCACCGCGAAAGTTTTCTCCCGTAAAATGTTTAAAAAGTTGTTTTTTAAAAAATTATGTCATTAAAACACTTAAAGTTGCAGAAATTGATTGAAAAATAAAGAAGTAGGATACCTTATCTCCCCTTTTTTACGCCGGCCCTTAATTAACGCCGGCCATTTTTACGCCGGCCCTAATTCCGCCACCCGCGATTTTCTATCTAACGCCAATTAGGGCCGTGATTTTCGCCGTTATAGAAATCTGGAGAAAAAGATGAAGTTTTTAGGATTTTTTGCCTATTTTTTATTCTAATTTTAACTAATTTAGTATAAATGGTCACATAATTTCGTATGTTATAATAAAAGACATGGTAAACTATGCAAAATATGGAATTAATTGAGCTTTGACGAAAATCAAACCTCCCAAATTCTAGCTTAATAACTTCCAGAACTTTGCTGAACTTTGAAGAAAAACTTTAATTTTTCAACGTCCGTCTTGTAATACTACAAAAATTTTGGACTATACCAGCCAAAACTGGCCGATAAGGTATTTATTTTCAAAAGGAAATTTAAGGAATTAATTAATCTTGTTTAGGAAAATTTTTCTTCATATTAAGGAAAACGCTAAATTTATATAAATTTTAGCTGTCTGAATTTGAAACAAGTTTTTAGGATTTTAGCATTGATTAAAGATATTGTGGCTCCGCAGCTCCTAGGGAAAATCTATGAAAAAAATAATTTCAGTAATGCGTTGTGGCCACCTGGAAGTACTTTAATTTGGTGTCTAATTATGTGCATTAGAAAGGGCACATACAAATAAAAGTACACGTTTTGAATAAAAATATAATTCTCTTTTAATTATTATAATCAACGATTATTATAATCATGAATTTTCTCAAAACATGATTTTCATTCTACCTGTCTACCTTATGATCCTTCGCTGGACCAAAGTTTACGTCGAGAATACTTGGGGATAGGTTCATTTTAATCAGCCCAAAATTCTGCACAAGAACATACTCCATTAGTTTGAGCAAGGTCATAAAGGTCCTAGATCGAAATTAATTGCACATGGAATCCAGTTTTCAGAATTAAAACATCGCATTTTTAAAGTATCATATATACTGATCAACATCTCGAAAAGTAAAGCCTTATTTAAAACTTTGGAGTACAGTCTTGTAGAGCAACGTTTGATGATGGACTACATATAATTTGTTTGAAAAAATAAAGTGAAGACAGCTGACAGGAGGGATCATAACTCAGTCCATGTGATATCTGGACTCGAGTTTTGAGTGCGATTTACATAAAAACTAAAATTTTGCAAAAATTTCGAAAAAAGCCATTCAAAAGCTAGTTTTATTCTTTATAAGTTGGTTCATTTTAATTCTTTTTAAAAATCTATACAGTGTGTGCTGTAAAAGATTTTTAAAAAGCTAGGACTTTCCCTTCCTGTATCCTTAACAAGTATAAATTTTTCTATACAACGTGTCCGAAGTCACCCCATACAGGTAGAAAACTGTGTCGACAGTCACCCCTTAGGCACTGTACCAGTGGTAATCACTTTATAGTGTCTTAAAAATGATCAATGCACCCTGGAATTCACAATTTTTCGCTTATGGAGATATAGTTTATTTAGAACACATACATTTTCCTTAATGTCGTTTTTTGATAAAACGTAAACAAAACGAACTTTCAGAACGATTTAACAAAACTAAATAAATTAATTTAACTCATTTTTAGCACAAAATCACTTTGCAATAAAATGTAACCACAGTATGTCGGCGAGGTGAGGCTCGCTTTTAAAATGCTAACATACTAATATCTAGACAACCAAAAAGAGTTAGATGGTTAAATGTTCAGGATTATCATATGACTTTTAGTCCTTTGAAAATTTATTATCACCCGTCACCTATCACTGAGAAGACGTGCAAGGAATTATGAAAATTTACTATCACTTGTCACCTATCACCAAGAAGAAGTGCAAGTATTTATCAAAATGTTATATCACTCGTCACCTATCACCGAGAAGAAGTGCAAGGAATTATGAAATTTTATTGTCACCTGTCACCTATCAACGAGAACACGTGCAATCATTTTTGAAATTTTATTGTCACCTGTCACCTATCAGCAAGAAGATTTGCAAGCATTTATGAAAATTTTTGTCACCCGTCACCTATCACCGAGAAGAATTGCATGCAAACATTTATGGAAATTAATTATCCTCTGTCACCTGTCACCGAGAAAAAACGTATCAATTCCTTGAATACACAACGCTCTATCATGTATAGGATTACGCCAAACACCCCTTGTTACGCCTCCATTACGCCACTCGCAACATAAGCTTTCATTACTATGAAAGCCTTGCCCGAAAAATGACGTCCGGTTTTTTTAGGGTCCGGGTCTGGTTTTTTCGAGGTCCAGGTCCAGGGTCCGGGTCCGGTTTGTAGAGGATGCCAAAAATAAGAGCAATCACTCATTTCAAGAAGCGTCTTTCTTATATAGAAGTTTAGATTTGCGCCCTTTTTCGCGTCTGTTTTGAAAGAAGTATAAAATTAATTTAAAATTAATTCTGTTAGCAATTCAGTTAAAGAAGTCAGAAGTAATTCGTTGAAAAACGCTATTTTTTAAAGTAAGCATCTATACTATGATAATGGAAAATTAAGACGAGAGTAGTGAGATGGGCTCTGAGAAAGGGGGTGAAGTATTAAAATTTCAAATATTTTGCACTCAGGAAAAAAGTAAGCAATATTACCAACCCGTATATTTAGATAGGGGCTAGTGGGCTGCAGTTGCCCTTACTTTTCTTATAAAAAAAAACGTGTAGAGAAAACCGGTTGAAATAATAAAATTAATTATTGTTTTCTCACCCGTTTGTTCTTCTTGTATTCAGGAAAAAACCTCTTTTCTTTCGGAGTTATTTTCATTTTTAGACAATCTAAATGAAACTTTCATCTACTTTCATTTTTAGATAATCAATTATCATCCCTATAACTCCCCATCTCGAATAGCAATACGCGTCAGCTTTACTTGCATCATTAGCATCAGTAAAATCAGAATTAGACAACTCTGCATTAGAATAAAAGCTTGCAGTAAGCTCAGGCAATATGCAACGACGAAAAAACTCCTCTACATATTTTGTTTTGACAAACGACTCCTTGTAAAACATTCGTTCGTAATGACTGTCCACTTGGGTCCAAATAAAAATGCCTTTTTGGTAGTCAAAAGTTGAAGCTGTATTTGATATGTATTTAAGGGCTTACTTTCAGCTTTGAAACGCTTTCTTTTTTCTCTGGACAATTGCTTACATTGTAGAGGCATTCGTAAACAAATCGATCTTTGTATGAATGAGGACATTTATTTTCGACACAGCCAGTACCATAGCAATCGCAACTCACAATCCTATTAAGAGAAGCACCGAGAAATGGTTTTTCAAGCGATAAGAAAAATCCGCACGACTCCACCTCAGCATTTTCGTGCG
The DNA here is from genome assembly GCA_025330745.1 of Cladonema radiatum. Lineage (NCBI taxonomy): Eukaryota > Metazoa > Cnidaria > Hydrozoa > Anthoathecata > Cladonematidae > Cladonema > Cladonema radiatum. Next base: position 5,376 of record JANSTP010125451.1, on the reverse strand, counting down.
TACTTTCTAAGAAATTAGTATACTTTTTCAAAGCCACTGATTCTCCGATCCGGGCTGATGTCATCGCTAAATGAGAACCAATGAATGCTCAGAATTTTATCACATGATTTAATGAAGTAGCGTGAACTGGAGTGAAACATCGAAAACAAGCCCCTCCAATTATTAGCTTTTTCTAAGCTACATTCTACAAAAAATATCAATTTAACCACAGAAACACTATCTCAAAACATTGTTTTTGTTACTGAGAAAGAGAAATCAAAGCTTTATGTAAGAATTTTTAAAAAACTCAATGTTTTTGTCAGCTACTTGCTCCCGCAGGACAATAAAAATCACATTTTTTGTGAAAATACGCACTTTGTCAGTTTGTCTTGTGAAAAAAAGATTTAAAATAAAGTTGTTATCATTGTACCATCATTACAAAGAAGAATTGCTGGGATATCTACGCTGGTTTATGATTTATGAAAGTTTTTTGAGCTTATTTCCCACTCACGGCACTTATGTTTCGTTGATTTTTCACCTCAACTCACACGAAAAAAAAAAAAAAAATTAAAATGCTGACACAGCAAATAGCCCGGATCGGAGAACTCATTCTTCTGTTTTCCCCATTCCGTCGTCGCTGTTTTGAAGTCGTAACTTCTCGGACGGCAGATCTGTTTAATATCAGGCTAACTATAGTTAAAGGCCTAACCATCGTGCGACTGGAGGCCGTGACTGGAGGCAGAAATTTTGAAAAGCCATTTGCTAAAAATGGCTGATGGCGGATGGATGTCTGTGGAACTTTTGGAAATATCTTTCAATATTTTTGTTAATGGGCAATGAATTAGGACTTGTTTTTCACAAATTAGATTTTTTGATTGTTAATAACCATAGTAATATTTACTATTTATTGTTGTATAGCCAGAATTACTAGTTTGATTAGAATGCTGAAACCTAGTGAAACCACGCAAAATTACATACCTTGTAACATTTAGAAGAAAATTCCAGAACCTTAATATATTTTAACTGTTTCATTCAAGCTTTTATTTATCTGAAAACAGCCATAACACTGGCAATTGAAGTGAGTTAAGGGGGTTTTTGTATCATTCTTTTCGGTCCACCTAGCTAGCTACTCTCTTTTTGTTTAGTTTCAGCATCAGTCTTCAGTTACGGTTCAAAGTAATGGAACATCTTTGACTTTTTTTATCATACATTTGTAGCCAAACGCTGCTATAACTAATCTCTGCTTTCTTCCTTATTGTGTATATTGTTTTTATTATAATGTTTTATGTCGATCAACAAAATTTCCAGCATCTAACCTAAATTTATATGGTGTCCAACCAAACTTATCTCTAAATTCAAATTTGTTCCAGGAGGTGGATTTATATACATAAATTTGTCAAATCTGACTGTATGTGAGACGTGCCAAATATATAATAAGTCTTTTACCTCATGGCACTGCTGTTTTAAACCAAAATATACCACTGACTATACACACAATAGTGATGATATACTCAAAAATGTGTTTGCAAGAAGTATTGAGCCTTTTATACCCATTAAGGACTCATTAATGCTTGTCGCACAGAAAAATTAATTATTTTGTTTAGTTTTTTTTGGTATTTTAATCCAATTATTATCAGATAAAAAAGCTGCATGAATATACATCGGTTACAGTATGTACAGCTTAATATTTGTTTTTAGCACCTTTTTCACATTTTTTGAACACTTTCCCACCAAAAATTTGATAAAATGTTTTGTCTTGACCAATTTTAACTAGCACCCTTCCTGCGGAGATTTTGCCACGCCGCCACTGGATTGTGAGCTACATTTGCTTTATTGCCTGAGTGAGCAAAATGAAAATTATATTAATTAAGGATGCATACATTTCTGAAAAGCAATTTATATCACAACAAACTTTTGACACTTAAAACTGAAAACACTGAGGCTGCTAAAGTAATTTTTCAGCTATTGCTCTGTCAAAAAATACAAAATCTCAAAAATTATTGCACTTATATATGCAGCAAGTATTAGCTTTGCACAAATATTGAAGGAGAGCAAAGCTGTAGTTACTTTACTACGCAAAATTCATTATCGCAACAGAATTTTATTAGAAACTGGGCAATGTGAGTCCTGCCTGCCAGTGTGATGGAACGACTGCACAAAAGTCAGTCCTACTCAGCATCTCTCAAACGGCTGAGGAGCCAGAAAAGAATCTTGACCACAAATCTTGTTAAAGACTGCCGTACTTTCCAAACTAGTAAAAGCAGTGTCACAACCAAGGACCCACTGCCTAGATAGCTACATATTGCTCTAAAACAACAATTTCCAAAGTGGTTTTGAACACTTTCATACTGAGCTCTTGTCATACTGAAGAGAATATAGTTGACACCACAATAAAAAAAAAATAAAGTTGATGAGAGCAACCAATTAATCTGCCTTTTCTGCACTCCACAATCATGGTAAACAAACTGTAGCTAGCTAGCTTTCATACAATAAATCTACAGCTTACCCAAAAATTACATTAGAATATTGAAAATATCTTAGCTAAATTCATATTTCATTAATTAAAGTGCTTTTAAACCATTATTTACAAACCAATTATCAATGTTTTTTATCAATACATAAACATGACCTCTCACTAACGGCCATTTTGCTAAAGTGAAGTTTACTGAAATTCTCGCCTTCAGTCACGGCCTCCAGTCGCACGATGGTTAGGCCTGTAACTATAGTAAGCCTTGGTTTAATAAAGCAAACGAATAGTTATAGATATAATATATTTCAAGGAAAATTTCATAAAAATTATCAAAAATATTTTCCGGAGACAAATCAGGGATTTTCCGAGGGGGATATTTTTTTTTATATATTTTCACGTGACTAATCTCTAAAAATCTGATAGAAAAAAACTCAAAATTGCATAATGTCTATCACATTTTGTTGAAAGGCTTAACATAAACCATAAAAGAATGAATAGGAAATGCAACCATTAAGATAAAAAAATGAAAAAATAAAAAAAAATACTAACTACGACGGAATTTATTTATAAAAGTTCCTGGGGGAGAGGGCTGGTAAAATAGGATTGAATAAACAGAAAGGAAACTGTTTTTGATTGAATGAGTAAAGTTCAATCAACAGGATTCTATTGCTGGAAAAACTTTTAATAAAGACATCTTTAATCCAAACAGCTACGAACTGGTTATAGGACTCTAAACTGTTATGGGCTTTGAGCTCCTCTCTTGTTACTGACATTAAAGAAAACAGGAAGTAATTCACAATGTCAGGATATGACACCGACCGAAAGTTTATTTTACGAGTTGGAAAGCGCTGTGAACGAGTTACGAGTTTCAAAACCATTTACTAGATTCTAAAAAAGTTTTCAATTCACCAGTTTTCTTGTAATTCCACTCTGTTTTGTATGTATTAACCTCTAAAGTCTGGTTCACATCAGTGAGATAAAGCTAATCTCACTGCTGTTTTAGAGCTTTAAAGTTTCAAAAGATTCCCCGCTGCCCAACCATTTTAGGTGACATCTTTAGCCCTCACTTTGTTTTGTACTTCAAAATAAGTTGAAGGCTATCTTCAGCATAGTATTTGAAGAAAGTTTGTAAAGAGTCGTATTTAAAGAGAAGTGTTTAAAAAATAGAGAACGACTGTGAAGCTATAGTTCTTTGTGAAGCACGAAGGACAGTTATTAGGATTAGAGGTAACTCTTCTTTTAACATAGAATTTTGAAATACAATATGCGCTCGATAGCTAAGTGGAACCTCTAAGGGATATGGCCTATTACAGTAGACCACGTATAGGATAAATATTATATTATACATGTATTATAGTAGGCCATGTGTAGGACAAACAAGATAGCTCCACTTTTCGAAGATTTTACTTGTCCGACGGAAAATCAAAGGACCATGAACGGACCGTGAGTTGGATAAATTTTCTTTAATTTTTATTTCTGTTAAAGGGCATATAATAATGCCATAGAAACTGCATACATGTGACAATGGTGTGACTACATTATTAGCTTGCTCGTACATTTGGCTTACCACTGGAGTTGTATGCAATTGGTGCCCCCCCCCCCCGCCTAACTTTTATACCTTGACACGGCCCTGGTTACCTGATAGTGGCATTTTCTTGCCAGAAATGCTTAGCCCTGTTGGAAAATTGCTACGTAAATTTTTCGTAACTTTTGATAATTACGCCCTTCCAATTCAGTTTCTTTAAGTGTTCCTGATCTACGTGTTTTCCTTACGTCAATGAACGTTTCGTTTCAATCATACATTAAACCTCTTAGATATAAAAGCTGTGCGATTTGAGATTCATCGAGTCTTGAAATTTTTTGTTTTGTATATTTCCAGCTCTTTGTGACTTCATTGATTGAATCGGAGTGTCAATAGCACCTTGGAAACAGCTAAGGAAAAGAAACTTCTTAACTTATTAGGAATTAGAATTGCGTCAACATTCTTTGTACCTAACTCGATTGCTTGTTCTGATTAAAAATGCTATTAAGCTGTAAAAGTGTACTAAGAATAGATCAAACTAGTCTCTATTTTTCTTTCTGTGAACAATGTTACCACTTACTACCTTTTCCCCTTAGTGTTGAATAGAAATCAAATTAACCACAAAGGTAAAAAACCATTTGCCGACGTTATGTTTTTTGTTTGTAAAACTATTGACGTAACTATGGTGTTTATCAATTGTTTGTGTTTATGCTTCATTTTGTACCACGGTCAAGTAGATTCACAACCAGGTAAGTGTTTCAATACTTTTAATATTTTTTATCTCGAATTGTTAGGGGGATTGAAAATTCGTTTCACTTATATGATTATTCGAATTTTCGGAGCTCGAATTACATGAGTTCAAATGTAAGTGGAAAAAAGGTTTTTGATACTTTTGAATGCCCCTTTAATTTACCATAGCTTTCCTAAAGTTTAACGTCGAAAAATGGAAGGTATGGACGACAAGATACATCTCTCGTCCATTAATAACAGTCGGTTACATTGGAGAAGATTTTCTAATTTCATGTGAAACAAACAATATCAGTGCCCAAGTTACACTGATGAAACGTGGAGTTAATGGTACAGAGTTTCATGATATCAAAGAAAGAGCAACCCAAATCAATCAAACGTTTTCATTCACTAAACTTGATGTATTAGATAGGGGATACTATATATGCCAAGCAAAGCTTGCAAATGAAAGCATGGAGCTAGAGCTTGGTTTTCTCTCAGTTATAAAAAGTAAGAATTTCTTTTGATACTCTGTTTTTGCACAAAAGATTCGTTTTATTATTTAATTGGATTTGCACGCTAATTATATATATTATATTATAGATGTTTCACTTGAGTCTGGCGGGTGCTATCGATAGAGCAGGTGATGCTTACTCGTCCGGAACACCTGATCACAAAA
>JANSTP010125340.1:0-12797 GCA_025330745.1 Cladonema radiatum | reverse complement strand
TGAATAGGGAATTCAGAGCTGGGTATAATGCGTAATCAGACTATAGGCTGGACCACGGGATGGACTAATTCGAATTGGGCAACTTTATGGTTATTATATACCAAAGTGATCAAAGTGGCAAAGAGGTTCAATTTCACAGGCCAGTTATAAATGTATTTCAATAAGAGATGGGGTGGAAAAATGAGTTTATCAAGGTTTGGTTTAAGCTAGAGACTGAACTTTTTTGCTTCAATTAAAAAGTATAATTAACATGGCGGAACAAAGATGGGTAGGAAACTCAATTCCGTTAGAAAAATCTCTAAATAATTTGACCCTAGTTTAGAGCAAGGCCTCATTTGGGCAACCCCGTTTTTTGTATATTTGATGTGACAGATTTAACTACGTCGTCTATAGCCCTATCATATGGAGTTTTCTATGGATTGGCTATTCATATAATCCAACATCCAACTATTCTAGCTATTTTCCGACTATTTTTCATGTTACTATTGCGTATTAGTTCAGAAGTCCATATGCTAACCATGCCCGAAGTTTAAGCTTGATACAAGAGGAACTTTATTCTCATTTTTATTAACATAAATATTTTGATTTTTTCTTCTTAGCATGCATTTCTTCAGCAGCAAGGTTTAGAAAAGTGTAGATGAGTAAAATTACTCCTCCCTTTGAATTAGCCTTCCGCTTTAATTTACAAATTTTAGATCAAATTTGACTAAACTTTGACCCAAAATTGCTCTTTAAAGGCGCAAAAAGAGCAAAAGTGTTTCTTTATTGCGTCTGTTTCTCAGAATGCACTTTTGGAAAAACTTGGAAATACTAACATCTGTTAAAAAGGTGTAATCTTGACGTTGCTGAAGTGATAATGACGGCTATATATATTCTCTGTGTCATCGTCTATCCAACAGAAACGTTTCATGAGAAAGACGTCTGATATTAGTCAAATTATCAAAGAAACAACTCTGCTGTGGTAATAGTTGCTATACCACTGTCAGAAAAAGAGATTGTTGTCAGAGTGGAAGGGAATGGTACAGGTTAAGGTTTTTTGAAAAACTGCGCAAATAAGTTTTAGAAACAGCGGTTTTTGAGGAAAAAAGTTTTCATTTTTTAGGGGTGAGATCGGTAAAACCATTCATGCACCTATGCAAAATAGGATTGAATAAGGTAAAAAACACCAACAGTTTCCCTCGTTTACTCTACCTTTTAACAGCTATAGCACAAAGACTCAAAGATAAATTGAAGTCTAGTGAAAAGAAACATAAGTAACATGAGAAAAACTCGCCAAACTTAAAAACTGTCAATTTTCATGGACTTGTAAGGACTTTGAAACTTAAGACAGGACTTGAGAAGTTTTCATCCAATTTCCCTAGGCTTATATCTTTTCAGATCACGATCTATGTTAAAAATCACTCCCCATTTCGTCTGGGCTTGTCTTGTCGACTTTTACAGAAAAATCTCCTATCTCTCAAGCATAGTCTTTCGGTCTCTGGTAATAGAAGAAAAATTTGAGTGTTATTCACGGCTATTATTATAGTGTACTCTCGTGTAGCCTAGATCTAGTCTTTTTTCGAACAAAACAAAAACGGAAAATAGGGGAATTGGCAAATCACAGTCACGGAAGCGGTTTCCTCACAGCGATAGAAAAGTCCCGATTAAAATAATTTGGAGTACAATAGCTTTTTAGTCTAATTCTGATGGTCTTCGTGTTTTAATAACGCAATGTGACGTTTTGTTACATATTTTGGAAAACAATATTTTCGATATTGCAATATTGCATGACTTCAGCTTTGCATTCTCAAATTTTAATTATTAACATAGTAAGCATTAATTTAAGTAGACTATAAGTAGAATTTAAGTTGTTCTTCAAAGTTTTATGTGATTAAAATTCGACGGCCCTTTCTCCTATTTGCGAATTCGGTCTCCTCGATTTTTTCCCGATCACTAGATTTTGCGGTTAAATGGACTATACAAAGTCTATAATATAAGTATGAACAATGATCTTAAAGGAGATAATGACACCATGATCGCTCGTTAATTCACAACGCAAATCGCCTTTTTCCGTGGTTATGAATAGCTGTTACAATGCGTATTTTTCCAACTATTTCTTTGCAAATAATGATGCCAGGAAATAGCAATCGGAGTTGAAGAATTGAAGAAATTGCAGATCTGAAGAACTTCTTCTTCCCTCGAGGTTAGCGATAAGGCAATATTCTCATCCATGATCAAACGGATTAAAGCTGCATGAACTTGAGATTTTATAGATTTATAGAACTTGCAATTTTATAGATATTTAAGATGTTAGCATCTTCAAGTACTTGGCGGTCTTTATTGGTCTCCAGTAAGATGAAACTTAATTAAAGAACAGACACGTAAACAGTTCCTCTAATGAGTTTCTAGCCTGTATTCCAACTATGGAAAGTAACTGACCAACAGACGTTAAGGCATATCACTTGTCATTAAAATTCACTTGGAACAATGAAGGAAATAGCCAATATTTGCTGTTAAAATAATTTTAGTTTACAATTAACTAATTGCCTCTGACAGTAAACCACATGAAAAGGAAACAAATAACGCCAATACAAAGAAGCTTTGAACTTTTGATGACGTCATCATCTGATGGAATAACTTCTACGACACCCCCTCCGCCCACAAGTGACTCCTATTATCATTTATCAGCCCCTTTGGCCATTCATAGCATGTTTGAATAGATTTATTTGGATTTATATGAAAAAGTTGATCAAATACGATCCGGGAAAGCAATAAATATATGACGTCATCAGTCTCAAAGATGACGTTATAGCTCCCTTGGAGCTGATTTTGAGACTAAGGTCTTTTATTAAAAAATAAACAGCATTAAATTCTCTTTCGATTGGTTTCTAATTTATTGGGTTTTGAGAAAAAAAAGTTTCCGCTGACCGAAAAAAATGACGTCATCGACCACGTGACTCCTTGGCTCTTAGAAAAATGCCCCCCCTCCAAATCACAATATTCGATGTAAACTTTCATATTCCGGTGAGAAAAGTTTGGTTCCTAAATTTTTTAGATTATTCTGGGTATTTCCCTGCCTATAGTCCATTCTCCGGCTCTACCCCGTACAGCATATATATGATGCTTTTGGTCTGCGGTTTCCTAAATCCTGATTTGTCAAGAATGAGTCTGCTAAGTTACTTCTCTCACGTGCCATCGTGTCATACGTGCCCTACGTGTCTGCGTGCCTTGCGTGCCATACGTGTCTGCGTGCCATACGTGCCTTACGTGCCAACATATATTGTGAATGTTATGTTATAATTAATGTTGTTGTAATTAATAATTACTTACATGCTCGCCATTTTTTTAATATTATTTTTTGTAAGAAATTAGAGTCGAGGATGACTAAACGAAAAGACTTACAAAACTTGGCAGAGCTTTTAAAACAGCCCTTAAAGGTTTTTTGAAGTATAAATGAAATATCTATGCGTCCCGAAGGTTGCAAGTTACGGAGGCTTTTCTAATGGTGTCCTAAATACGGTCTAAACTACAGGAAATTTGTGAGTACCGAGCAAAAAGATTGTTTTGTTACACCATTCAAATTAAATCAAGGGTACGAGATTTGATGACGTCATTGCTATTAGAGGATTGGCAAAACACAAAGTTTATATAAATTATTCAATTCATTATTATACACAAATTCATTAACTCTATTTAAACCTATGTTTTTGCCAACTTATTTTGTCCGGGAGGCCGGTCCCTACTCTTGGTAACTTATTTGGCTTCTAGACGATCTCATGCAATAAAACATTGGTGAGTTATAAAAAAAGCAAAAAACTTCATTATGTCCAAAATGAGATTTATACAACGTGATTAAGTGATGACGTCATCTATTTTTTTAAAATACTTATTTTGACCAAACAAATATCTTTAGACAAGAATCCTTGTAGTGATGCAAAAATGTATCAAAATTGCATAAATCTAATTAACCATTCATGAATATTAGTCAATTTGAAAGAATAAAAATAAAGTTTTTTTGAAAAACAAATTTTTGCAATCTGGGACCGAAGCATACCCATGACTGATGACGTTATCGTGATTTTGAACATTTTTCCGCCAAAATAATGGTAGATTAATTTAGTTAAAAACATAAATTTTTTTTTGTCTTTCTTTTTGCACTTTTAGAGCTATTAAAACATTTCCCTTAGGGGGAGGGGTATTCCCCGCGGTCTTAATAGTGCTAAGAAAGTGCCAAGTTCCGAACATATATCTTGACGAAAAAACCCAATTTTGGTCGATTTTTATTGAACTACACCTAATTTTTGTCAACACCAAAAATACCTTAAAATATTGAAAAATATGACCATGTTTCTGAAATTTAGAAGACTTCGCCATCTTATTACGCAATTTTAGAGGGTAAAACTTTTATTCAGAAAATACTAATAATAATTTGTAGTTGTGCGAAGTTTTATTGAAATATTTTAAGCCTATTTAGCAACTCAACATACGTGAATACTCCATGATGAAAAGGGCCAGTTATGATAAGAATTTATTCTAAATATTTGTGATTTTGATATTGAGCTGTCACACTGGTACTTACAGGGCATCACAGGATACTTACACTGTTTTTTCGAAAAACAATTTGCTTAGCACTATTCAGGCAGAGGGGTAGGGGGGGGGGACCTGCAATTTGTCAACATATCTGGAAAGTGTTTAAAGTTATTAGACATTTGTGAATACCAAACGAAAAAGCCTATCCTCGTTCTTAAGATAACCATCATCGAAAATTGAACATTTTTTGCTCAAATTTTGATCAATTTTCGTAACTCATTTTAGAAAAATAATGATATCGTCAGGCAAAGATGGCGTCATACATCGAAAATGATACCAGCAGGACTCGTTTTAACAATGTATCAAGTTTCATGGAAATTATATGGGTAGTTACAGAGACCTTAGGGGGGAGGGTGGAATCCACCCCCTGTAAAGTTGAAACCTCAAAAGCCCAACCTGAATAGGGTTAACTGGAGGTGTTCACCTTTTGGAAAGTTTGTGCTCTTAAAATTAAACCACTTTAGGAAAGTTTTCACAAAATGTAAACAATTTTTAATAACTGATTTTTAAAATATATAACTTTTCAATAAACATAATTGGAAGAAAAGTATCAACAACTGATCAGATGATCGACAATACAATATACTCTCTGTTATTCGAATTCAATGGAACCTCAATTTTTGTTCGAATTGAAGAAAGTTCGAATTAGAGAATGGTAAATCTCTAATGTTCAGGTTTCAAGGGGAATATAATTTATTCGAATAATAGAGAGATTCTAATAATAGAGATTCGAATTAGAGAGAGTCAAAACCCGTTTGCGAGAAACTTTGACTAAGCATACCAAGAATTTAGAATCTTTTGGAACTAGGAAAAATAGTCATCATTTGCTAAGAAACCATTTTGCAGACGTTGACTGTTAAATTATTTTGAAAGTGGCGATAAGTAAGGCACAGTTTCCAGCATGCTTATCACCTATTATATTTCTATAGGACAAAATTTGGATCTGATCTAAAATTATAGACGACCCAGACACGACCCAAACACGAGCGACACAGGCCATTCACGACCTCGACACGAGCGACATATGCTAGACACGACTAGCCACCTACAAATGATACATGCCAATTAAGTTGAAAATTCACCGTTAGCATTAGCTTGCTCTCACAAATAAATTTGCTTTTTTGTAAGCTACTGAATGATTTCACAGGTGAAAAAATATAAGTAAAACAAATCACTTTATTAACAACTGCTATTACTCAGGAAATGCTTTTTAAGAAAAAAAGCTTTCCCAATAAAAGGATACCTGATTTTTTTTACCTGAAAAGTATATGTCACTGTACAGGGGCAGCGAATCGACTTTCTACAGCAGTGGGGTCACCAAATTTTAAGCCTACATCATGTTCTAATAAGGATTTACAACGATTTTGGTAGCACCAGACCTCTAAGAGTCATAGTTTACAGAGGGGTAGAATCCCCCTCCTTAAATATTTATCTCCCCCTATAACGTAATTTCCCTCCATTTCAAAAAATAGCTATCCCCCGCCCTTTTATTTGATAAATGACTTTCGAAAGAAACTGCTCATGTAAAGTAGAAGTGTAGTATCCAACTATGGATATTAGATTTCATGTCATAAATTTTCGTCAACGATATAATACTGCAGTAACGCCCATTGTCGTTAAATTCACTGCGCCGTAGGCAAACCGCCTCTTTTCGTCAATTCTCGTAAAACATGGCAGACGCATCGTAAGTAAACTGATTAAAACATTCTCTTAAAATCCAGACAAAGCATCTTAATCCCAGGATATATTGACAGAATTGCTTTGCCTTTCTAACCTTCGGTACTAGTAGTGATCTTTTAAAAGTACATTGTCATTTAAGTTAAAGAAACTACAATGTTCTTTCGGTTATTTCATAGGAATAACAAGGCTGTTTCTAACAGTGCCAAGGAAGACGTTCCTGTTTGTCCTCAGGACCAGGAGAGCAATCAAGAGAACCAAGAGGTCCAGCCCAATGGTTCTAAAAGGGTGAATGTCGATGTCCAGCACGACACTCCACCATCAAAGGTTCAACGCTTTGAAATTGACGTTCAACCACAGAGCGCATGGCAACTTCCCGAAGGGTTGTTGAACTACCTCCACAGATATTCCAGCGTGCATATCCCAGAAAGGGATATTAAGGAGACGGTGATGGCGGAGAATCCCATCCCTTTAAATGTTCGCAAAGCACCATCACTTGACGCTTACATCAAAGACCTCTTATCAGAAAATAAAAGAACAATGACTCTAACGCATGAAAACAACTTAAAGGCGGTCCAGGATCACCTAATGAACATTTTGGGTCCTCTATCTAAGTTATGGGCCTTGATGGAAGAAGATAAATCTAGTCGCCCCGAAGAGAAAGATGAGGGATCAGAAAAGGAAGCAAGAGCATATTTGAAATCCATTTCAAATTTGTATGAACAAACAGTCCTGCTGATAGGGCAGGCATTCAACAACATATCTTATTATCGACGCCGTAACGTACTATCATCATTAATCGAAAATAAAGCTAAAGTCAGCGATATGCTCAAGGAACAGGCGGAATCCCTCAACTCGCCTTCAGATAGTTTGCTGTTTGGGGAAACATTCGAAAGCCAGTTGTCAAACGAGTCAACAGCTAAGCAGAAGTCAAAATCTCTGTTTACGTCCTTGAGGAAACCAAATAACAAAACAGCAATTACAATAACGATCACAATCAAATGGTGCCCTTTCGATCAGGCCTCCCGTCCAACAATCCAGCAACAGGCAAGGGGCAAGGGTATTTCTCATGAGCAGCTGGAAGGAGAGGAAGTAGGAAGTTGTTCTCCTCCTATGTTTTCACGAAGGCCTCCTCAAGTAGAACTTCTGAGTATGACAGACTTCCCCAAAGTTCATCAGACAATCAAACAACTTTTTGCGGGTTTCAAGTTCCCAGACGTTGGAGCAGCGGATCGGTTAAGGCATTTCCTTCAAAATTGGAGGAAGCTCACAGGAGATCAACAGATCCTAAGCAGTGTAGAAGGCCATTTAATTTGCTTTTCAAATCTCCCAATGCAAGACAAGGGACTAAAGTCAACGCAGGCTCAGTTCAAAAGCGAGGAGAGAGCAGCCATAAAATAGGAAGTCCAGGACATGCTCTTGAAAGGAGCTGTAGAACCAACAGTAGAGGTCCAGGATCAATTTGTGAGCCCTATTTTCTTAGTAAAAAAGAAAGATTCAGGATTCAGGCCAGTGATAAATCTGAAAAAATTAAACAAATTATTCCTTCCATATCAACATTTCAAAATGGAGGGACTTTCTCTCTTGAAGGATCTTTTGCAACCAGGAGATTTGATGTGCAAGTTAGATCTAAAAGATGCTTACTTCTCAATCCCCTTGCACCCAAGGTCTCACAAATATGTCAGATTTCTTTGGGAAGGTCAGTTATACCAATTCATGTGTCTTTACTTTGGTCTATCTTCAGCCCCTCGATTATTTACATAGCTTATGAAAGTCCCAATATCACTTTTAAGGAAAATGAATATTCGGCTTAAAGTATATCTAGACGACATTTTACTAATTGGGAGTTCACAAGAGGAGATATTGATGGCCCGGGATACGCTAATTTTCTTGCTTCAACACCTAGGATTCCTTATAAATATAAAGAAATCTGCTTTCACTTCAAGCAAGCATTTGGAGTTTTTGGGAGTTATAATAGACTCTCAGGAGATGCTCCTGAGTCTCCCAGACGACAAGAAAGAGACAATAGTTTTACAATGCAAAAATATATTACTACAACCCAAAGTGTCTCTGAGAGATATATCCCAACTTATAGGAAGATTGTCTTCAACAGCTGTAGCCCTCCTTCCTGCACCCCTTTAATACAGGTCTCTACAACATCAGCAAATTCAAGCTCTTTGGGAACACCAGAACTTCCAGTCCAAGATTGCATTATCACAAGAAGTCAGGGAGGAAATATCTTGGTGGGTAGAGAACCTCAACTTAAGCCAGGGAAGCACATTATTTCGCAGCCTGCAGAAATGGTAATAACTTCAGATGCATCAATCAAGGGTTGGGGTGCATTTTGCCGGGGACACAAGACAGGGGGGAAATGGTCGCTTCAGGAATCCAAAGAACACATAAATATTCTGGAGCTGAAGGCAGCAAAGTTTGCAATAATAACATTCACAAAACTCTATCCCAATGTCAAAGCGATCCATATCCAATTGGACAATATGGTAGCCCTCTCTTATTTTGTGAAGATGGGTGGGACAAGGAACAAGATCCTTTCCAATTTGAGCAAGGATATTTGGCAATACTTGCTAGCACACAGGATCATGATTACTGTAGAGTATCTCCCGGAGATCCTCAACAGGGAGGCAGATTTTCAATCTCGGAACACTGTGGACCCCAGCGATTGGAAGTTAAACTCGAAGCTCTTCAGAAAAATTTGTCTACTTCGTTGGACCCCAGACATGGATTTGTTTGCCTCAAGGACCTCTCATCAGATCCCAGCATACGTTTCGAGAAGGCTAGACCCGTTCAGTCAGGGGGTGGATGCATTTCAGATAACTTGGAAACATTTGAAGGGTTATGCTTTCCCCCCATTTTGTCTAATAGGAAGAGTGTTACAAAAAGTTCAGTCAGAAAAAGCAACTCTTCTACTGGTAACACCAACATGGCACTCTCAAGCATGGTACCCCAAGGTCTTAAGTATGTCCATAAAAAATCCCATTTTGCTACCCAAGCAAGCAAATCTCCTTCTAAATGCAAATTCCTTTACCTCATCCATTTGTGAAAAACAATTCAATAAGGCTTGTAGTCTGGACAGTTTCGGGGATAGATTGCTTAAGGAAGGGATATCAGAACGAGCTGCATCACTTATCACTGATGCCAGAAGGTGAGGCTCAATCCGTCATTACAAATCGGCCTGGAGTAATTGGATAGCTGGTGTAGTGAACGGCAAGTTGATCCCTTTCGATATGGTGTGAATCCTATTCTTGATTTTTTAGCTGAGTTGTTTGAAAAGAATCTCCAATACAATACCATTGCAGGTTACAGGTCAGCAATATCAGCTTACCATGACCCAATAAACAACGAACCAATAGGGAAACACCCTAGGGTTTCTGCCCTGCTTACAGGTATTTTTTACAATAGAATGCCACAGCCTAAGTTTCTCATGGTTTGGGATGTAGAAGTTGTACTGAAACACCTTGATACCTGGCAGAATGCCGCCCTCAAGTTAAAACAATTATCATTGAAGTTGGTGATGCTTTTAGCTTTAACAAGTAGCGCCAGGGCTCATGAAATTTGTCATCTGAACTTAGGTTTCTTGTCCACGCATCCATAAGCATACACGTTTCAATTTTGTAAAGGTCACTAAGACAGCTAAAGAAGGAAAACTCAGACCTCCTTTGAAGTTTCTCCCTTTTCCAGATAACAAGAATCTCTGTGTATGCAAATGTACAGACCTGTATATTGAAAAAACAGTCCAATTACGGGGAAGTGAAAACCAGTTCCTTGTTAGCCATATCAGCCCACATAAGGCCATTACGACACAAACTGTATCCAGATGGCTTATGGAAGTACTCGCTCTAGCAGGAATCGATACAACAGTATTTAAGGCTCACTCTACGAGGGCAGCCTCGACCTCTAAGGCATACGTACAAGGAGTATCCACAAGGGACATCATGAAGATGGGTCATTGGTCTAGTGCATCCACATTCCAGAAACATTATTTAAAGACTATTAGGGATGACCAGACGCAGACACTTTAAAGAGAGGCAGTTTGCCTACGGCGCAGTGAATTTAACGACAATGGGCGTTACTGCAGTATTATATCGTTGGCGTAAATTTATGACATGAAATGAAGAATTACGGCAGGGGCGCGCAGCGCCCTCCAGGGTAATTCAAATTTTATGTTATAAATTTACGCCAACGATATAATACTCCCTTCCTCTCCCTCCCAAAGATGTTAAATACTTAACTACTTTTCTTATGATTATAGGAAGAGCTGGTCGTCGCGGCAGGTACAGAGGTAATCGTGGCGATTATTGACATGTTATGTAAATAGTTCGACGTGTTATGTAAATAGTTTAAAAGCGAAAGAAACAAGACTTTTCCCAAGAAATATGTTTTATACTTTCATATCCCCCTGGACTCGAATTGACTCATATTCAATCACCTACATTTGGATATTCAGATTTATACATTATGGAATTTTAAGAATATTTTCTCTTAAAATTGTATCAGCGTTTGCCTCGTCTTTTATCATTTAACGAGAATGGGCGTTACTGCCTATCCCCCCTTTAAAAAATTACTCCCCCCCTTTTCTTATTCCCCCTCCTGAAAAACGAAGTAGTTAAAGTAGTTTATATTTGTAGTTGTAGTAACCTAAATGGCTAAAAAAAAGAAAAAAGAAACAAACAAACAAACAAACAAACAAAGTCCAATTGCATCTAAAAATACCCCATAAGGAGTAGAGTTAAGAAACAAAACTTTAACAGTTAAAACATTATACTGTCATCATTACAAGAAGGTCATTCGTTATATTAATCACGATGTATAAATACCAGCGGAGCCTTGACTTTGGCAGACTAGAAACTAGTCGTTCTTGGTCTTTTAAAAGTGAGTAAAATTTCGACCGAGCGACTTGCCGAGTTGCAATGTGCCTAGATATCCGATTTCCCGATTTTTCCCGATTTTGCCGAAATAACGATTATTGCGTTTTCTGGCTCTGGGGAATGGACTAGATCTAGTCTATGGTTTTGGCTGTTTATCTGTATAGGAGTTTATCAAAATAGAAGTGTTCTTGACCTAATTTTTCGACTGACTGATACCTTTTATAACACTCTGGGAAAGAAAGTCTTCCATAAGCTTTTTGGTTTTTTATCTTTATATCATTTCTGCATGAAACCCTCCACATGTTTATACTATTTCAGTGTACCCAAATGATAAAAATCAATCACTCCAAGTTTAAATAGAAATGAAAATTTTTTTGGCTCGTGTCGCTCGTGTCTGGGTCGTGTCTGGGTTTTGTCGTTCGTGTCTGGGTCTTGTCTTTGATTAAAGATTAACCAACTTTCATTCAATATAAAACCTAAGAATCTTGATTAGTAGAAACTCAAAGAATTTGCACACATTTACCAGAAATATCAAATTTTACAAAAATTTAAAAAATTGAAATTTACCGTTTTACCAGTTTACCAGCTGTAATGTTTTCCAGAAATTTTAGCTAAGAATCTGTAATTCATATCGAAATGTAGCTTGTATTAAAAATTAAAAAAAAACTTGGGTAGTGGGCTAAAGTGTTAGCTGCATATGAAAATGTCTTATACTAGCAAGATGCAAGAAACCAAGCACCAGGCCTAGTTCCAAAAGGTTGTGTAAATATCTTCTGTTTATCCTATATTGCTACATTTAAAGCAACTTAACAGTGAAAGTCTGCAAAAAAAATTCTTAACAAAAATTGGCTTTATCTTCAAAGCTATAAAAGTTTCTAAATTTTGGACATATTTTGTTCTAAGTTTCTTATGAACCGATTTCTTATAAAAAAACGTGTGGAGATTACATTTTTTTCTTCCTGTCCATTTTTACTTGAAAAGAAATGACCACTCTTTCATACAATAATTGATATGTGTTGGCGCTTTGATCTTACCAGGATCTTGCATCACAATTTATACTTCAATTTATAGCAGTAACCTTTTTTTGTTAAGGGCCACGTGTTTCTTATTCATTAGAAAAACAAAATAATTCTTTAAATTTTTACATAAGTTTGAGTCTGATTTGAGATTACTGTATTTTTTTAGCCTCGAATGTCTTAAAAACTGATATTGCCGCCAACCAGAATAGGGAGAATAAATTTTCCCTTTTGACTCCGTGGAGTCCGTTGCCTGTCCTGCGAGTCAGATGAGTCCAGTCTGCCTTTTACAGATAGCTAAAAAATAACTACCCTTTTTATATCAGTTGCAATAAAAGGAAAACAATAATTTTTAAAATCATTTTCAATTTTTTTTTGTTTGGAAAACCGTGTGACGAATATCTTAAACACAGGTGCAAAGAAAATTGAAAACAAAGAAACACTCAAAGAAATGACTTCATTTGATTTTATTAACCATAAACATTTTCTTGAATATAAGAAAATGAAGTATTTAACTACAACACAAAAAAAACTTATGGCACGTATGACACGTATAGTACGTAGGGCACGTGTGGCACGATGGCAAGTGGGGCACGCAATTTAGGAGACTCGTCAAGAATGGGCTAGATGCTAGTCTAATTTGGTGCCAGTC
>JANSTP010125229.1:0-12799 GCA_025330745.1 Cladonema radiatum | reverse complement strand
GGGGGGGGGGTCGATTTGACCCCCCCCCCCGGATTATTTTAGGCTCAAAAAGCCCGGTCCTGATAGGGTTAAAGAAAGGTTGATGCTCAAGAGTAATAAGAAGGATATAAGGTTTAAACTACACCCACCTCCTTTCCCTCTCTAAGTCCTCTTCGTTGTATATGAAAATCTGAAACATAATTGAAGTACATTTTTAATTTTATATGATTGAAATGATATTGGTATGGAAAGTTCGAAAAGGGCTTATATCACGACTTTTCTGAGTGCTGTCAGAAATCCAGTCGGATCATGGCCATGGTCGGATATAATAAAAGGTCTGGAAATCTAGTTTTAACCCTACTCAAACCACCTTTTTTTCTGACTTAAAATTATGAAACTTAAGAAACACCACTGCATACTGCTTCTAAATACATATTGGTTGTTTGTAAGACTTTTTCAGAATTTTCGATCCGTCCAATGCGTCTGGGCGAATTGTCCATCCCATTGTGACAATTAAGCTTATTGAAAGCCTACACAATATAGCAGAAACATGTATGACTAAATTTGTGTGCTTAAAAACGATATGTGTTGTGATTTCAATTATTTATAGGCGAAACGTGTAGAGACTACTGAAGAAATTCAAAAGCACCGCCAGGAAAATCTTAGAGACAAATGCGCTAACGTGTCATCACCACATGGAGAAATTGATTTCAAATATTTTCTATACAACGATGACAAAAAAGTTATCTACTGTTTTGTGCCAAAAGTTGCTTGTACGAACTGGAAACGTATTTTTCTCTTACTCGATGGAAAAATATCAAAATTATCAGATGTTGAAGGCAAGATGCCTGTTCACCTCAAATACAAGCATAAAACCTTAAACAACCTCAATAAAACCGAAAGGAATGTAAGACTTAATTCCTATTACAAATTTCTTTTTGCAAGACATCCATTTGAAAGACTACTCTCTGCATACAGAAATAAATTTGTAGATCCTTACAAAAAAGACTATAATTATCAGAAAAAAGTCGGTTCATTTATAATGAAGATATTTCAAAAATCTGCAACTGCTCAAGAGATAAAAGATGGGAAAAATGTAACCTTCCATGAGTTTCTTCGATACATCATGTACCAATATGAGAAGAGAGAATACTTCGATGAACATTGGCGACTGGCTAATGAAATATGCCGTCCCTGTTATTATAAATACAACTACATCGGGGATATGGAGACACTACTGAGCGATTCTGAAGAAATATTTCGTGAAATTGGGGTTAGCAGTAGTATTGCTTTTCCTAAGAAGACAAATGAAAAATACACCATTTCTGCGAAGGAACTAATGAAAAAAAGTTATCGCAATATATCTGAAAACGAAATAAATATTTTATACAATATTTATAAGGATGATTTCAAGTTATTTGGGTATGATTTCAGAGCTTTCTTGGACGAATATATTTATTGATTCATTGATTGATTCCTACGTTGCAGTGTCAATGATCGTCATTAAGGTCCTGTATGAAAAGTTGAAAGCCATGTACTCAAGCAAGAAGTGAATATAAAACATATCAGCTTTGCAGACTGGATTTTACATCCGAACAGAAATAAATTTTGCCGTCGCTTCTCTGAAAAAATGACATTTTTGAGGTTGATACACAGCATTGCTATTTTTTTTTTTTTTTTTTTTTTTTTCAATATGACTTTGGAACATTTTCTTTGGTGTCAAGCTTTGTTTCGTGTATTTTCGTGTATAGTTCAAATGTATGTTACCCCAATTTGGTTTTTTTGATTCAAAACCTTTCCTAAATTACATTGAATATTTTACAAACGATTAAATTTTTTCAATTTTAGAACACAAAACTTACGGCGCTCCACTTAACCATTTTTGAACTCGGGGAACGGTGGTGTCAATTTGAACCCTTTTTATAGTTTTTTCGCTGTAACTCCTGAACGAAAATTTTTATAAATTTGAGTAAATTTTTATTAGGAATGATTTGAAAAAAAAAAATCGGTTCTAAAATTTTGGGCACCATTTTCTAGAAGCCATGTCTCAATACCGTCGCTCAATTTTCAAAATTGGTTTTCCAGAATAGGCCTTGATCATGGAGTTTATAGAGAAATGTATTAAGTATGTCTCAAATTATCGACAACATTCATCTGACAGTATGACTTCATATAAAGAATGACGTTATTTTTAAGGTTTTTTGATTGTTTTCCTAAAAAGTGATGTTAACAGTGACGCCAGCAAAATAATTTTAGCTTCAATTGAGTCAGTAAGAGTTGTTCTTCAACTTGAGAGAGCTTCGTGGCCATAGCATTACCGGCACTCAGAAAAGCTCTTTTAAAATAGGGTTAAATATAAAGACTATTAAAAGATAGTTATATTGAACATATCCTCCGTGATGAAGTTACAGAACTTTAATTCCATAAATAGTATTTGAATATTGCGTTTATTTGATAACATTAAACGGGCAAAAGAAGCAAGGAACCGTGCCGTAGCAAAGCTACTGATAGGCAAAAATTAAATGTTGATATTGATAAAACCGCCAGGAGTCAGTGCACATAAGCAGGTGGACTTGGGAATGATTGATGATTCCTTCTTCAAATTAATATCCTATAAATTAAAATTAATAAACTTACATCCGATCAAGTGAACATCTCCGGGTTGAGCTCCAGGAATTGCCGTTCCTTCTTATAGGACCTTAATTACTAATAATGCTACGACTGCATTATCTATTGTTATTTTATATGTATTATTTGTGTCTGTGATGGTTGGACTAATTTCCTTAACCCTATCTAGACTGGACGTTTTTATGTAAAAACGACATTTTTGGAGGGGAGGGAGGGGGTCAATTTAACTGCCAAAGGGTTCCCAGGTCAGGTTCTAGAACAACCCTTTGTGAAAAGATTTATTCAAATAAAGAAAAAAATTAATGACGTGATCATAACGTTGACGTAACAATGGCGTTATGTTGGGATATTGACTTCATGCCAAAGTTGCCAAATAAATGATGTCGACATATTATTATGCAAAAACAAAATTTAAGGGTCAAAATCCATACAAAAAAGTTGGTAACTCAGCTCCTCAAAAAATATCAGGTTCAAAAAATGAAAATGTGGTTTTGAACAATAGCTTCTAGACAGAGGTGCTCATATTATATGTCGGTAATAAAAATTCATTAAAAGTCACAAGTCATACAAAAATTAGCCCTTCCAGAAATATACCAAAAAAAAAAAAAAAAAGAAAGAAATACAGGGGGATTGGGTCCATTTTATTTGTCAACGTTATGATAATGCTTCATATGTTTCTTTAGTTAAACTATCTGTAAAAAGATTTATAATGGACCTACCTTTGAAGTCTGTTAAATTTTGATAGTGAAAAGTGAATTATATCTTTCCAGGGCCGTAGGAACAGTTTTGACTTTGAAGGGGCTGAAATGCATTAAAGAGATTTGTCAAAACTATGATTATTTTTGAAAAAGTTATCTCTCAACTCAAAATATTTTGAAATTGCGCCAAAAAGAGGGTTTTTCGAGGGGGCAATTTTGTTAGAAACTTTGAACAATCCATAGGAATCTAACTTCATGAATCGCCACAAAATTTCACGCACTTAAGTATTTGATGAATTAAATCGATTTAAATTGTTTCAGTAATATATAAGGCCCATTTAAAGTGATGACCTCATTAAAATTGCTTAAAATCAAAATTTACGTTTTCGCCAGCTTTTCAACGGCTATGACGTCATAGTGACGTTATTATGTCACCTAAAAGACGTGTTTTACCCTTTGGTATAATATTTCACCAACTGAGGTTAAAAAAGCAAAGATACAACTAATATACACCGAAAGAATAGCCAATATTTCTAAATATGCACAAATATAGCAGTACCATGGTGGACTGATGACGACATAACAAGTGACATGGAGCGATTTTCTGAAACATTTGAACTTCAAAAAGTTTACAATTAAATTTTTGTGCACTGAGTCAAAATTCCATCCAAAAGTACTAAGATAAACACACTTGGAGGGGGGTAAATATACCCCTCATCTATACCCCCTATCCAAAATAGGCTTATTTTTTTCAGTGAAAAATCAAAAATTGTACATTACATGCAATTCCTAACGGCAAAAACTGCTCTACCCGTATTTTTGAAGAGTTATGGTAGATTGTTGCCACTTCTACATTCTACTTACCATCATGAATGACATGATCTATGACTATTGCAATATAAATATTACCATTTGGTGTACTTGGCACCTCTCTGTTAACCCTCAGCCCAGTGTACGTCGGGTCGAAGGTTTTGTTTTAAAGGCAAATTGCCGCAGAAATTTTTATCACCTCATTCGTTAGATATTTTAATTTTGGCCTTACTCTAAAAATGCCATTAAAAATATTCTTTTCCTTCATGCGAAATGACAATTTTCTCTTTTTAAAAAAGAAGGAAAAATGCAGGAATTTCATTCATTCAAGAAGGTAAACAAACAATAAGTGGGCCATTTTTGACAAATACTGCGTTTACACTAGAGCAAATTGTTCTGGATTCATAAGTAATTTTACTAAGTATAGAAACTCATCCAGATAGCGTTTACACACATAATTAGAAAATTGTTTTGTATTGGGATCAAATGTTCACCAATCTGGAACAATTTGAATCCGAAAAACTATATGGTAAAGGTTATCCGGATTGCAGTTTATCCAAGTAGAAACTGTTCGTTTACTAGTGTAGACGCCTGAATCCAGTGTTTTTTTTACTCGTATTCAGAACTGAGCACTGAATTCGATTGTTTTCAATTGTGATAACGTGTTCCAGATAACTTTATGTAGAAACGCTTGAATATGGTAAAAAAATTTAATCTTTGAAAATGTTTTGTATAGCTATTTATCCCGGATAAATCTGACTTTCTCAGATAAGTTCTCTACTGTAATCGTGGTATTAAAAGCGAATAACTCCAGAAGGAGAAGGATTTTTCATGCAAAATTTTCAGAAAATATTAAACTCTTTTGATTTAAATAAAAAGTTCTTCGATAATGTATCTTTAACGTGTTATCAGCATGATAGCTTTGCATTGACATGAAATCTGATTACCAAAGCTAACTATAACGGATAAACTATTGGTATCACAGGGAAAAATGGTTAAACTCTGTTAGAGTTCGTAAATTAGCTAGTTTTTTACCTGATATTACTTAACTTACTAGTTTTCAATTTACGTATCGTTTTGAAACTCATAAATTTGAAAGTAGTCTCAAGATTTCGAGCTGAAAATGTACAATTTTCGATACGTAAATTTCCAATTTTTCCCTGTGAAGCATTCTTTAATATTTATATTGTATTTTCAAACCATCTGTCTCCCTGTTTTTTGCCTGTTGTATTTTGATTTTGTTTTTACCAAATTTCTGGAAATATGAAACTTACACAAACAGAAACTACCCTAGACATTAATCTACACCTATTTTTGCCTTTTGGATTTTTTATATGTTATTCTACCTAAAATGACGCTTCTATTGCTGCCAAATCTAAAATGAATTCAAACAGCTTTGAGTAATCGGTTGCATAACAGCTGGGTACCGTGAAAAATACTCTGGGGGGTCAAATCTTACGTAATTTACTAAAGAAGGAGGCCCCACAGCATGGTTGGGGCTGACAGGACTTTTTTTTCTTGAAATTTAGATCCTCTAATTTTGCTTAAAATCAACTCCAAAAATAACTTTTCAAGAATAAAGAACTTTTTAAAAACATCCTAAAAATCAACAAAAACACAAAAACTAGACGAAGGAACTATAGTAAGAGATACTTAAATTTCCATACCACCATACTATTTTCTTTGCTTCATGCTCAGAAAATTAGCTAGCAACTTTTATAAAAAGGGTAAAAGTTTGCGGAAGGGGAGTTCGGCCACACCCCACGACGTCCCCCCCACGGTGCGCCCTCGCAAAATTAGTGGGTCTGAAAGTCCCTTTTCTGTTTCTTGTCTACGTAAATACCTAAGTGTTTAATTTTATCGCTTTGTTGGAGGCTTTTCTCGTTGACCTTAATTTTACAACATCAATAATAACAATAAAAATCAGCTAGAGGAGAATTTTTATCTGTAAAATATCCTAAAGTTTGAATAATAAATTTTCCCGAGCTAATCTGCCTGGAAACTCTCGAGTTTAACCCTATTCCATTTGGGGGGGGAGGGCAAAATTGTCCCCACTGTCGGAGATTTTTTAACAACATTTTTCTGTGCACTCAGTCACCCTGATATTTTACCCAGAAAATCAAATTTATCTGAGAACATTCTTTTAAAATTTTAAGTCAAAACTTTTTGTACTTTTTGTTTTATAAAGATTTTAGCGTGGGCCTGGTACCAAATTTTTGCTAAAATATGGAAAATCTTTCTTTATAAGCGGAAAGCAGGAGTTTAAAAATTGGATTTGAACTAATTGATGAAAAATTTTTCCTTAAAATAGTGGCATAAAAAGTTGTTGCCCGCCATTGCTGGGCGACGAAGAAAATTTTGCATTTCAGTCTCTCTAATTTGGCTATATCAGCTTTTTTGACTGCCTTTTTTTCTATAAAAAAATGTTTCTGTAATGGAATTAGTCTAAAGGGATACCGACGTGAAAATATAAGTTGGATTCCTATGAAGAAAGGGAAAAAATGATGAACACCAGTTTTTATTTCATCTTAATCCGGCTTTTAGTTCTCAAGATATTTGAGTTTAAAGATTTGTCACTTGGGGAATTTCCCCAAATAGTGGCAGAATTTGTGATTTCAGCTAGTGTATAGAAAAAGTTCCCAAATCTTGAATGTTGAATATTTCAGGTTAAAATACGATCCTATGCGTGAAAAGTTATACACAATTTGTATACATTAAAGAAAATTCAAAGACAGAAAAGTTTTTCAAAAATAATCTTTCCTTCACTAGTTGCAGGTCTTTTTTTATTTTCTGGTCAGGCTCACCCAACAAAGCTTTTTTTCAAGAAATGAATTCTTTTTTTCAGTTCGGAATCCATTGAAGAACTTTAAAATATAACTTTTAAACAATTTTACTTTTTAAACAATTTTTAATATAACTTTTAAATAATTTTAAAATATAATTTCAAAAGCTCTAAATCAAGGACGGCGTGATTTTCAAAAGGGGCCTGGGACTAGTGACCCATAGCTTATTTACCAAAAATCTTATTGCAGAAGAGGTGCAATACACATCTACTATCTAAATGAAAGTTTTTACATTGGGAGCACTATTATTGCCTAAGATATTCAAAATTTAAGATTGAAGCAATATTTCTATACACTAGATGACATCACAAACTCTTCAACATTTTAGGGAAATTCCCTAAGTGAGAAATCTTTCAGACCAAATGTCTCGAGAACGAAAAGTCGGTCACATACCTGTGCCCAGGAGGGAAAACATGACCAACTAAATTTATTTTCATAAATTGTTCAAATAATAAATAAGGAACATTTTAGTTATGGCCGATTTTTCGCACCATGTGCCAATTGCCCCAAATTGGGTCCAACTCATTTGGTCCAAAATCCTAGTAGGAGAGAAAACGAAAGTTGTTAAAATCAAAATTTGATCGCACCAAAAGATAGTCAGTATCAAAAGGAACAAAAAATATGAAAAGAGTCATATCTAAAAAACATCTTGCCAAGTTATCGCTTTTTTAAGTAATTTTGGGACCAGGGGGTAAAAAATGAACAAAACACCAAAAACAAAGTACATCATAAAGGAATGATAATTTTTTTTACTATCGTTACATTTGAAATATGAAATTTACTTTCAACAATTCTAAACAAATGTTTCTACTTGGCTGTAAACATTCATAGAGTGTTATTTTATCAAATATGACCCCCTGGAAAAAACAATTCTTTGATATTTGTATGGTTTTAACCTAACCCTGATAGTTGAGCTTATCCTTCATTGTAAGAAACTTCCGCATCAGATATATATCAAAAAGGTTTATCCATAACATCTTCACCATATAATAGGCACATTATTATTTTTGCATGCAAAATCGCTCGGTGTCCATTGGTAATCTATCCAACTGATAATGGTTCCTTTCACTGAGCTAAAAATAACCTCTTGAGATGATATCCAGTATTTTGCAAATACATTGCATTGCGACGTTAAAAAAATTAGGCACTTAGGCCAATGTTTCATTTAGACGTCATTTCATTGGACAAGGAGAAAAATTGATAAATTCTATTAAGTCTATTAATCGTTAATTACATTAAGTAATAATGTAGAGGGAAGCTTATTTATTGAATTTAGATTTCCTATGGATTTTATATCACATTCATCATATTACCAATTTGGAAAAGAAATGGCTGAATTTTTTGGTGTCATTTTCATTTGATAATCAACCTGCTTCTCTAAAATGGCGGATGTATTTGACTTTGAGTGTACTCAGAACTCTTTACTTTCAGTACGGCTCAATAACGAGATGGCTTGCCAGGGCTGTTTCATAACAGTCTCCAAAAGTGAGCAAATTTTCTTGCTTTGTCAACTCCAGAGGTTATTTGTAGATGGTTGGTTTTATTGCATCATTATCAAGAAACTAGCAATCATGATAAGTAATGTTGGATGAATTAACCACGCTAATGTAAAACAAATTTTTTGTTTAGCATTTCAAGCAATTTTGATCAATTTTGATCAAATTTAGAAGCTAGTTTTCGATTTCTTCCTACAAATACAGTGAAACTTCCGAATAGCTGATGTCCCGTATAGCGGACACCTTCAAATAACGGATACAATTCGCTATAACGGATGACATGCAAACCTTTCTAACAAAATGTCTATATATCAGAGACACCTCCGAGAATGGGACACTTTTGTTAAGATGCACAGCTGTCGCTATACTGAGGTTATAATGTAGCATACCACAAATAATTGTAGATTAATGTAAGATATCATCATCAACACCACTAACATCTGCAAATTAATGTCTTCGAAAGGATAGTTTTGGTGTTTTTTTGTGAATGGTAGTCTTTTTTGACAACTTGATTTTTGATTTAAGATGTAAATAAGCACCTTAATAAAAATAATTTTGTCAAAGTTCAAAACGGCTTAATATTCAGGTAAGATAAGCGTGGGTTATTATACCACTGATAATTTGAGGAAAACCTGGGACCGAAAATACGTCTATTTTCACACCCTTTGCACCCTAATGTCTGATAATTGTGCAATAAGAAGAAAAAAAATGCATGAAACATTTAAATGGTTGATAGGAGAAAAACAGATTGATGAAAAGTTGTTACAAAAATATATTGAAAAGATATTGAAAATACTTTTACCCTATAACCCTATAACCCTACTGATTTTCGTTTATGGGTCCCCTGCTATTGTGGCTGCTGCAAAGATTTTTGTGGCTTTTAATAAAACTTTATAAGAAACATTTTGGTGAAAAAATTTCTGCCAAAAAAGTTGACTGCTGGCTATGGCTACCGACTTCTCGACCCTAGTTGGGCCAAAATATACTGATAAAAATTTTAAAAAACTGATTTTTATCATGATTTTCAAAAAAACCGTAACATATGTGAAACTTAATCAAAAATGTAGCAATAAAGTAAAACCCGCATGTTCACCCCTTTTTTCTTCAAAACTCATTACCATATGAAGTTTAACGAATTTGTCTAATTTTGCCACATCAACTACAATGGAATTGATGACATAACGTACAGATGGCGTCGCAAATCTATTTTGGTCTAATATTGTTGCTTATAGGTTAAATACAGACTGTGTAAAGTTTTATCTTCAAGAAATATCAATAACAAAATAAATTGCAGTTTCAAAGCATCAGAAAATGGAAAACAAAAAACTATATTCATCTATATTTTGATTTAAAAAAAATTTTGTGCAGAGATTCAATGCCACTTATATCGGCAAAACTATCCAGAAGTTTTCAATAATGCCGTGATCATACTTCAAGTATTGATGAGTTCTGTTTTTAGGATAATAAAACAATTAAATCAGCGCCTTCATATTATTATGACAGAGTTTGTTAAACGACATACCTAGAACGACCAATTGCCTTTTGTGTGTCACGTGTCTACAGGCTTTGTACACCTATGTGTTTTACACACCTATATTCTTTAGGTATTTAGCATGCCTTGTACATCGTATCCACCTTAAGTGGCCACCTTCTCCTGATATCAAGATGTGTCTATAAGCCAAACCATGCCAATAGATGAAATATGAGTCTGTTTCTTGCTTGGTATATACAGTCCCACTTGAGTATATATTTTAAAGAAACCATACCAGCTTTAAAAAAATAATCCTTTTGAGAAAAATATGTTATTGGAATGACGCTAGAGAAGCTAAATTGAATAAAGTTGAAGCTGGAAAGTGTCTAGAAGCAATTTCCCAAAACAACTTGAAAGAAAGTGAAATTTACCAATATTGACGATATGTGGGCTGAAAGCTTTCCAACAGCATTCTGAAGTGTGAACATATGGAAATTTAGGAAAAGGCTTTTCATTGCTTTCATTCAAAAAATGAAAACGAAAATAAAATCTATGTATTTCACCTGGGAGTAGCATATGAAGGGAAGGATTAGCCATCTCCATCTCAATTTTTTCAATAACTATTCAAAACATAAACTTATTGAAAACGAATTGAAAAATATGTTTTGACCTAATGATGATGCTCTATTTTAGGACAGTATAACTAATCTGTTTTCTCAAAAGAGGAATTGACCAAACAAGTAAAAGCAATGTCTTATCAATGGACGGAAAACAGTTTCTTGACTTATTGAACTAAAGTCATCAATTTAGATAGTTATCAACATAGAATTTTACCTTTAAAGGCGCAATAGAACCATTACTTTTTAAATGTTTGCCATTGCCAATGGACATTGAATTACTTTTTGCATGCAAAAATAATAATATGTCTATTATATGGTGAAGATGGTATGGATAAACTTTCTTGATATATATCTGATTTAGAGGTTTGTTACTATGAAGAATAAGCTCAATTATCAAGGTTGAAACCATACAAATATCCAAGAATTGTCTTTTCCAGGGGGTCATATTTGATAAAATAACACTCTATAAATGTTTACAGCCAAGTAGAAACATTTGTTTAGAACTGTTGAAAGTAAATTTCATATTGCAAATGTAACAATAGTAAAAAAAATTATCATTCCTTTATGATGTACTTTGTTTTTGGCGTTTTGTTCAATTTCTACCCCCTGGTCCCAAAATTACTTCAAAAAGCGATAACTTGGCAAGGGATGTTTTTTAGATATGACTCTTTTTATATTTTTTGTTCCCTTTGATACTGGCTATCCTTTGGTGCCATCAAGTTTTAATTTTGACAACTTCGTTTTCGTTTTCAACTTCGGAGCAATGGGCACATGGTACGAAAGATCGGCCGAAACTAATGTTTCTTATGTATTATTTGAACAATTTATGAAAATAAATTTAGTTGGTCATGTTTTCCCACCTGGGCACAGGTACGTGACTGACTCTTCTCTTTCATATGAACCCAACTTATATTTTCACCTCGAAATCCCTTTAATGAATAATCTATAATATAATGAAAAATGCCATGAAAAAAGCTTTCCATTATACTGACAACAGTATCCAGGTCTAAAGTACATATATAACTCTAAATCACCATTATTCTCTCTATATAATTGCTATAAGGTAGTCAATAAAAATTGAAGAATAAAATAACTTTATAAAAGCATAAATTTTGAAACAAAAATAAAATCTCACAAAATAGTCAGGAAATATGCCAGTGAGCTAAATTTTCAAAGTATATTACAGAAAACTGAAACTGAAAAAAAACTTTTCAAATGTTGTAACAATTCAAGGTAACTCAAATTTTGATGGAATAGCAATACAATAACAATAAAAGTTAAAAATGAATTCAGTGATGACTAAAAGTAATCTGCTAGATGACTTATTGCAGCTAAAGAGTGGAATCCATACTCTAACTATCTGGTTTAACATCATATACATATATCATGCTACAATCCAAAAGATTTATGGGATACAGAACCTATATTTCAGTATTGTGTCTGTTAGTCTGAAATACTGATAATATGTCACAATATTGGCATGCCACAAAATAATTTAGATCTAGCCTTTTAAGTGTGTATCTACTATACAAAGTTTATTTTTTCTTTATATTTCAAAAAACAGTTTATCGAGGCAAGAGAAATCAGTTTTCCAAGCTCTAAATTGACATATAAAAGCTGCACAAGCTTTTGTAGTAAGTACGTTGGCTTGTTTTTTCAAGTTTTACATGTACATTTGAAATTTTAAGCTAACAGTGTTCACGTAACTTATGTAATAAAGTAAAATATAAATAAATACATTATTGAGCATACAAGATGGGATTATGGAGCAAAAAATGTAAATAGCTACATACGTTGCCAAAAATCCTTTCTGACTTTGATTGCTAATTTTTGTAAATAAGAAAGTTAAAAACACATATCAATTTCCCTCACCCTATTAATGCCTACAGTGTATGAAAAAAGGATTTGTGTAGAAAAAAGTATTATGTTTTTCACTAAACTAGATTCTTTTTTTTTTTTTTTTTTTTGTCATTACTGTGTATAGACTAAGCAAGTTGTTTACTGATCACTCTTCCAACAATTTCTAACCTAAAACCTTCACGTTGGCATTCCGGTATCGTGTTTTTGGTATATGAAATTCGTTCTTTTTTGTTTACATTTTGTTCAATATTTTAAGGACCATTCTTGAAAAAATAATGAATATAAATATTTATGCTAAAAAGTTTTACCGCTTCGGTTTAATTTATCTTAGTTTCCATTTTTCAGAACCAGCTCTTAATTAAAAAACATTTCAAACTCTTAGGAGGTAAAATCT
>JANSTP010125118.1:0-12800 GCA_025330745.1 Cladonema radiatum | reverse complement strand
GGTTTTTTTCGAGGGTCAAGGGTCCGGTTTTTTCGGGGTCCAGGGTCTGGGTCGGGTCCGGTTTGTAGAGGATGCCAATCTTTTGAGGTTTTTTCTAAACCTTTATACCAAAAACTTTTTATATATAATTTCATTTTCAAGCTAGCTGGCTAATATTTTGGAAATGGCATTTTGTCATTTATTCCTCGCAGTCTACTTGAAGGACTTTGCAAGGTATATGTAAAGCCTCTCTGCAGCAAAAAACATCAATAAATTGATCTCCGCTGGATGTATACAATATGATGACTACACTAAAAAGTGAGCTAATATCTAATAAAACTTTTTCTATCTGCAGCTGTTGGGCTTTTCATCTCTGCTATCTAACAGCAGAGTTTTTAAAAAGTCCCATCCAACTTTGAAAGTTCTTCACTTTGCATGGCAAGTACATAGCTAGCGACAGTTTATGTCTATATGTAGCTATAGATGACTTGCCGAAAGTTTGTTTTCGCTGCCAAAATTTTGCCTCTTTTGGCAGAAAATGTTTTGAAAGAATAACCATGTTAATTGTTTGAGCAAAGAAGGCAAAAATGTAAACTAAATATGTTTTGGCAAGCCATCTATATGCCACTGAGGTGTAAAGCTGGCTAGCTAGCTAAACCTGAACCCAACTGTTCTAGCCTGATTAATTTTTTTACCTTCCACAGTATCTCCAGCTTCTTTGTTCTTTTTTGTCATAGCTAGCTACACAACATGTACATAAACCAAGATAATTGATAGACAATTTGCCCTGTAGCTAGCACACAACTTCAGTCAGTAGGATCTGAAACTGTAGCTAGATCGTTCTGCTAGCGAGTTTGTTTACATTTTGCAAACCGATTTTCTTACCCCCGGTTTATAATGTTCGAGAATGACGTAATGAAAACATTGAATGAAATAATGCGAATCGTCCAATAAGTACTAACACTGTGATGTTTTTTAATCGGACAGGGGAGAAAAAATGACAAATTTTGTCATATTTTCGAGGTTTGTGTCATCAAAACTACACATAGCATTTGTCTAAAATTTTCAGGATATCAATAACTCATGATAATCTAGCGATTGAGCCAAAAATTAAGCATATCTAAAATTTAACCAAATTATTTTTCAGAGTGCTTATGTACCTTTAACACTTTGAAAAGCAGGATTTTTACGGCCAACATAATCTACTTAATGGTACATTTCCGACGAAACTTTTATCTTATTATTTAACAGAAAATTGGATTTTGTGCTTATTCTGAAAATTTCATTCAAAAATGCGCGCTATGTATCGACATACAAACAAATGATTTTTTAAAAAATAGAAGGAAAAACACATAAAGATCATTCATTCACAAACGTAATCAAACCAAAAAGGCCCTTTTTTGACAACTTTGAGAGTCGAAGATGACGCAAATTTTAGAACTCTATTGAATGATGCAATAAAATTTTCAGCGAGAATGTACCTTTACGTTTTTGAGTTCTCAACTTACCTGCAATTTTCTGGTAATTACTTCATGTTAGATGATGCAAGAAATGAGAAGAAAAGAAGCATTCGCTTAGTGAGTGTTGAAGAAAAAATCAACAGTAATATTTGATGCAACTAGTATATATTCTATCACCAAAATTCCCGCTAAAAACTACATTGAATTAACTGAGCGAAAATAAAATTCTCTCTGGCAATATTTCTTCAGAGGATAATTATTTCGGTATTTACGTTATAATAAGTGAGTTTGCGATTAACGCTGCATGACGTGTTTATTCTCGTACGTTTCCTTTAGAAGTAATTAACATTGCATGACGTGCTTATTGACGGTACGTATCGCTTGATTGACGTTAGTCAGATGACGTTTCATGTGTGTCAATGGAAACTCTTCATTTGTGACAATTAATGTCAAGTTCTAAAACCAGAATGTAAAATTCTATTAAATAGTATCAATATTAGAAATAACTAAATTTTAAACTCCAAGTTTCAAAGACAAAAAGAAAAGAAACTTATATGTTACCCTTTTGATGCCGTGGAGGAGAGCCTCTCCATCGTTGGGTTTCGGGATGTTGGATCGTTTGAAGCCTTCGATAGCATGTTCATGAAGTTCTTGTGTGTAACTTTCGAATGACGATCCAAGATTTTTATGAAGAATATCATCTAAACTTTCTTTTACTTTTGGTAATGTATCTCGTTGATGTTCAAGGTAACTTCGTTTCGTTAATCGGAAATGTTCCTGGTAACCTGGAGAAACAAAGAAGACTGCAGCTTAACACCGTAAACAAAATCATAGACGCAATAAAACAAGAAAAATTAAAAAATCCTTCTCTTTCTCCCTTAAAAAAGCTATAGATTCTTTCTTTACTGCCAATAAAGAACTATCGCAGTGACCCGGCTAGGTTTCCAAATCTCAGTAGGCTGAGTTAAAAACTCTGAACCGTGCATTGGTTTCATAAAATATTTTAGAAGAAACTCGCCAGCTTTTTAAACAGCTTTCCCGGACCATTGAGACTGATGTTTAATTACCTAAGGATAAGTTTCGGACAATTTTCTGTTCAGACATATTCAAGAATAGATTTGACTAAAAAATATCAACATACCATCTTTCAAATGATCATACCAATAATAAATATCTCGTTTCTGACGTGGTGTTAAATCCTCGAACTCGTCTTCTGCTCAAATAAAAGAAAAATACTATAAAATTACTTAACATTGCTGGCAATTTCCACCTCATTAGCGACGTTTTCATTGAGGTTAAAGTATATTAAATCAACATAGCAAAGAGGAAAGTTACAAATTAAAAAGGGTCTAGTCGCTATAATTAGGCTCAAGGCTCACATAGATAAATCGCGCGATTAATCGTTGTTTATGAAAGTAAAACATTACCCACTTTGTTGTGGCTTGTGGTGCAAATTTTTACAGAAAGAGCTTAAAACTGTCTTATAACCTTTGTGTATGGTTGTAGATTGGGGTGGGTTAGGATGCTTATAGTAAGCTTATTGTTAGGCTTATTAAGCTTAGCTGCCAATCTTTCGTTTCTGTTTTTTTCCGAAAGCATGCATTGGAGCTGTTCTTAGTATATATTTGTTCTTAGAGTCTATTACAGCTCGCAATGAGCATCTGTTCTAGAAAAAATAAATAAGACCAATTTTTTTATAGAAGTTGACCTATATAGGAAATGTATCTGTGCTGAGCTGTTCTAGCCCTGAGAGCTGAGACTTCCAGAACACCTACGGCATTCTAACTTTTCTGAAAGCCCCAGCTGGAAAATTCTTAATGCTCCGCTTTTTGATTGGAAGAGAAAATAAACGAAAGAAGCCAATAAAAACATTGTATTTTATAAACAAAACTTTTTGGACGTAATATTTTCTATTAATGAGGTGTCCTGAAATAAATCATTCTGCCAGCTAGAATTCAGAACAGCCAATTTCAAAGAGCTGTTCTAAAAAATGCTCTGACTTAACACGAATTGCCAGCCGGAGCTTATAGAGCAGCTCTTTAGTTTCGAGAAAGCCATTCAGCAGTAAAAGCTTAGATGTTCTTATCAAAAACCATATCATGAACTAGGAAAAAAGAGGTGTCCTCTAAGTTTTCTGGGAAACATAATATAGAAGAAATATTCAGCTACTTGCATCTAGAACACCTGTTTTGATAGAATAGCTTCGTTGTATGTTTCTTTTTTTCCCTGCCTGGTTTCAGCTTCCCATTGACATCATTTGAAGAAACCATTAAAATTAACATATTTCTAAAAGTATATTTTGTATGTTGTGCGAGTGGGAAAAAGCAATAGGAACAGGCATTAAACTTTTAAATACTGATTCGTCAACTATTTATTACGACAATGAAATGTAAATGTTAAAATTTTGAGGCATTTTCGTTTTAACTCTTTTGCACATGGGCTCTGGACGGTAGCAAACTTACATGGGAGAGGGAGGAATTTTACCCTCGCCCCTCCCCCGGCTAAACCAAATATTAACCTACTATTCTACCTTACATTAATATATAAAACATTAAAGTTTATCCCCAAGTTTTCAGGAAGTCATCATACAAACATGTGACGGTATTGTGAAATGGCCAAAATTGGGGCTTGAATTTCAAAATTATTGAAGGAAACAAGCAACTTGCTTGGAAATGTCAAGAAGCGATAGTAGATTATAAGTTTTGATATATAAGTTACGTATTTTTCCTATTTCTTCCGAAAAATCACATTTTTTTTGTATTTAGAACTCTAAAAATGGTGTTTTGGGCGGGTTACCCGAGCACAAAACCGGGTTGCTACGGGTCACAAGGGGCACGTATCTAAAAAATGTTTTTTTCACAACATTCTCTATAAAATGCTATCGTAAGCCCAAACATTTTAGGCAATTTAGATTTGTAGTTCTTTTGTAGTGCAAAAAAGTTTCTCAGGGTTGGGGGAGGTGGGGTTATAAAGAGATGTGAATTTTCAGAATAAATGAATTTCTATTCAGTTTTGAATATTTCCAAATTGAAATTCGTTGAAAAAAATTTTCAGCAGAATTTTTCAAAAATTTGTGGTAAAATCAAATTTTTTAGAAAATACTATCAATACTAAATACTATTTTGATGAGTTATATCGGAAAAACAAGGGATTTAGGTGAAAGCTTAATGAGCTCACCTGTCTTCTTGGCCTCCGCATGGAAATCTGCTAATGCTTGAATGTCTCGTCTCTTTTGTGCTTTCATATTTGCTTTACCATCTTCCATCTGTTGAACTGTTTGCATCAAACCATTTGTTAATGAAGCATAATCTTTCAATGAACGTCGAACACGCTCGCATGGTGAAAAGTTCGCTCCTGGAACGAAAAGAATGAGTTTATACTAAAGATTGAATTTACAGCTGCTGTTTCTTATAGCCACAGGGTCTACCAAAACCTTTATAAGAGATTAACTTTGAGTGGCACTAACCCTAGAACTTGCATCTCTAAAGAGGATAAAACCGAAGCATATGATAAAATCATTACTAGTTGTTTTTCTGTCAAAACGATTGTTGTTTATTCTCTAGAGATAAATAACAAATTATGAAAATAAAAAAAGAATTGGATAGTTGATCTTGATCGTTAATACAGCTCATTGGAAATTGGTAACCAATAAATCAGCAAATAAGGACACTCGGACGGTGTATCGTATCATCACATTTGGGTGTAAATGTTTATGTTTGGACATTAAATGGACTATGGTCTATTCTTTTTTTTTTGTATATTTTAATTGTTGTTTGTAGATTCGAAACATTAGTTGATGAAACGTGATTGTATTGAAACATTTCGACTATCAGTGTGAATATGGATGCATCAAGGAAAAATCGCTACAGGAGTGGACGACTCCTGGAAAGGAAATTAAAAGAAGTTATGATGGCAATAGAAGAACAAGACGAATTGGAGATCATCATCAACAAGCATGAAGACCTACTTGATCTTGTTTATCCGGCATGCCTGTTTATCCTGCAGTCGCTGAAGTTCTTAACGAACACGAAACTTGGATTGAGGAGATGCAAAGGAAATTCGCAGATATTGAAAGAAGTAAAATTAAATACACAAAGACACAGGAAGAAGAAAAGACTTGAATCTTAGAAGCAAAATCAATTGAAAGCGTTAGAAGACACCAAAGTTAGACAGAGAGCAGAAACACAAGGTTGGGCGAGAAGGAAAATTTTGGAATTAGCTTCTCTAAAACGGCTATTTTAGCTATTTGTGACCAGAATTATTGTAGGACGTTGGAGTTCTATGAAGCCAAAATTTTTTATATTTCTTGGGTTCATTCTTCTTAACAAAAAAACTAAGTTTTTTTCAGCGTTGCTTTTACTTTGGAGCAAATACGTGCATATGTTCAGAAAAACTAGTAATAAAGCACAGCAAACCAGTAACAAAGTCTTCCATTCATAGACTTCCATTCATATATATAATTCGATTTTAGATGAATTTTTTCCAAAGCTACAATTCTAGACAAACATATTTGAAACAAATTTAGATGGCAAGTTTTAGAAAGTTTCAGATTTTGACTTCCACTTTCGTCATGCAGTTTTTTAGTAACTGAATTCAGAAATGTAAATTTTGGTTGTTTCGTTTTGTAAGCCACATAAATTCTGCAACCACAGCCAAGAAAGGAGCTTTCTATTAAACGAAAAATATCTTCTCTATGGCAGCTATAGCTTGTGTGGTAAACTGATACAGAAAAAAAGAGAGAAAGGCTCAACTTCAAAAGATTCTGTTAGTTTCAAATCCAAAGATTAGATACGATATGTGGATATAGGCTTAGGTTTATTAAAAGAGTCAACAATATTTATTAGACGCGGTTTCTGTATAGCTTCTTAACTTGAACTCTCAAAAAAACTATGTTTGTTAGAAAAACGTTTAGAGGGGGGCTGGGCCCCCTCCCCCCTTCAGGTAAGGCACTGTGGTCAGAATCGTTTCTCATCGTTGATGGATTTTCTTACAGAGTAAAAACGTATCATCGATATGAATCAGTAGATTTGTGGATGAGTATGATAGGAATATCGGGACACACTAACCATATTGAACAGTCACTTACAAATCAAAGAGTGCCAAAATGACAATCGGCATTCAAGATGTTTGATCTATGGCTCTAACTCACTTTCAACACAAGATTGCAGAGTATACGATGACGAATCCCCAAAAGCAAAGGTGAACTTTCTGAAAGAGAAACGGGCTTGTTGGTCCAGTGTACGTATAACGCTTCGATCAAACGATTATTCCACAAAAAATGCACAAAAGAACAACGCAACAAGTATCATCACAAATCAATTAATCAAGCCCATAAGGCATTGCATTTCACAGCAACTCACCATCAGTGATACAATGCATGTTTGTTAAATAAATGCAGTTATCAACCGGAACTGAAAAAGCAGAAAAACCTACGATGTTATGGGGTAGCGGATCAAAAGCTAGTCTAATTTCCTTCAAGAAAGCACGATCACTTGGTCCCGTTGGCGAACCTGAAAAATTCTCTGGCCAACAGGGAGAATTTCCAACAATGGAAAGAACAAATGGCCAACAAATTTGCTCAAGTTTCCAATGTCAAACAGAAGAAATGGCCAACAATTTCCCCATATGTTCATGACACACCCATTAAAGGTACATAAGCACCCTGAAAGAAATAATTTGGTCTCTCACAAAAGTATCTCACAAAGCGAATGATACTATCCCAACTTAATGTAATATACAATCATCATTGGATTCACTGTACCTTTCAACATGAGAGCTTAGGTCATGCTTTGTAGTCTGTGGGAAGGTAAAGAAAGGAATCTAGACTGGGACGACAACATATCTGATGACTTCAAAGCAGGTTGGATAGAATTCTTCCATCAAATGTATGATTTAGAACAATTATTGTTTAAGAGATGTATTAAAA
Source organism: Cladonema radiatum (assembly GCA_025330745.1). NCBI lineage: Eukaryota > Metazoa > Cnidaria > Hydrozoa > Anthoathecata > Cladonematidae > Cladonema > Cladonema radiatum. Next base: position 5,435 of record JANSTP010125118.1, on the reverse strand, counting down.
TGTTTAGTGATACATCAGTGCAAGCATATGGCACCTGTGCATATATCCGATGGCAGAAACCAAACAATGAATATAAGGCTAGGTTGATTGCTGCCAAAGTTAAAGCTGCCTCTTCTAAGAAAATTTCAATCGTCCGATTAGAGTCGAACGGAGCACTCTTGTCCAAAAGGCTGAGAGATTTCATCAAGAAGGAAACCAGAATCGAGTTTGAAATGGAATTTTTCATTGTTGACTCAAATATTGTGTGAGCAATGTTGCAGAAAAAATCATATGGGTTTAACACATCTGTTGCATTGAGAGTCGGCGAAATCCGATCATCAACATCGCTAAAAGATTGGGCGCGAGTTGAAGGTAAGCATAACATCGCAGATTGGATAACAAGAGGAAAGGAACTTTCTGAACTTAATGATTCAAGTTGCTGGCAGTCTAGACCATCTTTTTTTAAATTACCAATATCAGAGTGGCCACTCAAAACCAATTATAAAATTCGGGAATTACCTGAAAGGTCCAAAATCATCAGCTGCAAAAAAATATACCAATTCATTTAGTTGCAACCCTATTGACATAAAAAGACTCTCATCCCTCAGTAAGTTGATCGGTGTCACAGCAAGGCTATTATCAATTTTTGAACGCGGGACTCATCCATCTTTGAAAAACGTCTTCGAACCTCCAAACAGTGAACTACTACACCAAACTACCAACTTTTGGATAACGGATTCCCAAAAACATATTATTGATCAAGTACAAAACAGAGAATTCTAGAGGCTTTAACCAAGAAAAAACGAAGAAGGTATTATTGTTATCAGAGAAAGGGCAGAAAAATTGATGGAAATTAGTTATGAAAGGAAATAATTACCCCTTTTACCGACAAATAATCGTTTTTCATTTCTTGTAACAGCCAGGCCCCATAATCGAAATCATCTCGGGTTGTATGCTACCACTGCCAAAGTCAGATCTGAATGTTTGATTTTTTGCGTCCAAAAGCTTGCCAAAGCGGTCAAACAAAACTGTGCGCTATATAAATTGCTTGGCAAAGAACGTCTTAAACATAAAAAGTCATCATTACCTGTAGAACGTTTTAAGCCTTTCCCCCTCCAATGGATGTACGCAAGTATAGATTTATTTGGCCCTTTCACCATCAGAGAAAAAGTTAACAAGGAGTCATATTTGACTGCATCGTCAATAGAGCAGTGCATATAAACCTTGCCACAGACTACAGTACTGAAGAAATTTTACTACCATTTACAAGGTTTGTTAAAAGTGTAGCGTCACGCTCCTTTTATGGAAGAAAGAGCTTCTTATTTGTAAAGCGAAAGTGAAATGGAAGATTTCATTGGTTAAAAACTCTTCAAAAGAAAACCAATCAGAAAACGTTGAAAGTTTGTGGAATGAAACCATTCTAAAGTTCCTAGCTGAGTTTCCCAAATTTATAACTTCATCTTTAATTTGCATGTACACACATACACCAAATGGTTCTGAATATCTTAAGGGCAATTGTGACGGTTGGTTGCCATGGCGACGGCCTATTATGTCATAAAAGGTCAATGTTTTATTTTTTGATAACTTTACGTATAGGTGGTACAGGTATAGGATCGCGTAGCGATCTTGGACTGCGTTAGGCAGGCCAATCCGACGCTTCAGCGTCGGGCTAAGCTTTGATAGAGGGGTATATTATTTTCACCTGTTAACATTGCAATAATCTATGTTATAAGTGCAGTAACTTTTTTATTAAGAAACTTGATAACAAAACCAATGGATAGTTTCTACATGACATCATCAATATTTTAAGAACCAATCACATTGCAGTATATACACATTGCACTCACTTTGCATTTTATAGTGGGTCAAAAATTTAGTTTTAAACAATCTGATTGGTTAAATTTTACCCCAAAACTGAGCTGAGTCAGCGATATATCTATTGCCCTCGAGGATTAAATCTTATCATAACTACAAACTGTGTGCTATGATGTTGTGAATCACGTAAATGAGAACGCCCTATTGGTTATCACCCCACTGAGCCAGAAGATGAATACTATCTTTCGCCTAACCAGTTGCTGCTTGATCGAGTATATTCTCGTGTCTATTCAGGTCCATTCAAAGAACTGACTAACTTTAAGCATAGATTTGAGCCTGTCCAAAATATTGTAATGGTGGTGGTGCAGGACTCAAACAAAATCAGAGGTTGCTGGCAACTTGCAAAAGTGTCAAAGACTTTCCAAGGAGACGACGGACGTGTCAGGTAAAAGGCAATACAATACAAAAACCCAGATGGAAGAAAGTTTACCACAATCGAAAAGCCAGTTCAGCGACTGATTGGTGGTGGCCCCTGTCGAACCTACAGCTTATTTGAAATCGTATAGTATCATTATATCGGCATATTTGGAGACTCGGACGGTGTATCATATCATTACATCACGATGTAAATGTTTATGTTTGGTAATTACATGGATAATAGTTTATTCTTATTTCTTTGTATGTTTTATTTTTTGTTTATAGATTCGCGACATTAGTTTACGAAACGTGATTGCATTGAAACACTAGTTATTATATCGAAAAAAATGTATAATTAGATAATTAGGCATAATTAGTTGTTGTATATTCATGTCAACAGTAAATGAAAATTAAATAAACAAAAATAAGTTATATGAGAAAACATCAGATCTGTCGAAACCGGGGGATTGGGGACACAAAAATTGCCCTCCTCACTTAAATAAGGATTCAACGCGCCGGAAGATTCACCGATTCTCTTCTCAATGTCTTCAAAAGTTGATTCGGTTAAGTTTGGAAATATAGCACAAGCCGTTCATATCTTTCTTTGACTTTGGCACATATCAATTCCTAAATGAAACCAGCTCACCGATAACAAGACTTCTCTTGACGAACGATTGATTGGTAGCCATGATGGGTGAATGATCTGCAGGATTGTCGATGATGTTTCGAGCAATTTTCCATGGAGCATTTTTCTTCATGACATTTACCACATGTTGGGCTGAAACACAAAACAAGACACTAAAAGTCTAAAAAACTGAAAGGATTTTAGTCAATGAATGTTTGCTTGCAATACTTTGACCATCTAGCTTTTTGACCATGCATAAAGACGGCCTGAAGAAATCAGTATAATTATAAAAATGGGAATCGAATATGGTTTTTGAATTTTCAATTTTCAATTTTGAAATACCAGAAATGGACAAAAAATAGACAATTATTTTTTGAAATTTTAAAAATCAAAAAGCCGTGATATAAAGGGAAAAAAATTACCCAGAGAAGTCGTTCAAAAATTTCCATGAAATTGATTTCTCAGTTTTATTCATGTAAAGCCAAACTTTCAAGATCAAGTTTTAAAACTCGATATTTTAAAAAGAATTTTTGTGCACACAATCTTCTATAATGTTCTGAAAAGACTTGATACTACATGAACAACTGCATTGGAAAAAAACATTATATTTTCTCTCGTTTTCAACCACGTGGCTATCTATCTTTTAGGGTAATCAATATTTCTTTTCTTTTAGTTCTTTTTGCGATTCCTCCCTTCATGCAATTGGAAGTTTCTTTTCAAAATTTATTAAAACATGCTATTGTGCGCTCATTATTTAGTATTTAGCATGCACTATTATGCTTTGCAAGACTTCAGCGCTTTCAGAAGCGAAAACAGGTGAAACGTGCTCGGAGAAAAGAAGGGGCAAAAAATCCTATTTTGCTCGCCAAAGAGCTATGAAATCTTGTCCCAACACTGAAGACTTTCAGTTTTACTTTATCTTGGCCGTTAATAGCAGATTACCATATAGGTTTTCTAATATAGCTCCACCTGCTTTAAAAGATAAAAAAGCCTTGGCCTTAGGTGCCTTTAAAGGTGATTTATAATTAAACAATAACATATGCAAATCTTGATATCACATTTACCTTTTGGTGAAAACTGCATGTAAAAAAATTTCCCTTTAACGTTATATTATTCGTACGTTTTAGGAGGTTTTTCCCACCAAATGAATGGCATTGTGATTTGAAATCATCATGGACTCATTTTGTTTCTGAAAGGTTGAACGTTGCGCAAAATCTTTCTTTGACCTAAGATCTTTCCGCCCAGCATCCAAGTAAAAATGCCCGGGTCTGTCAGATAGGGTAGAGAGATAAGTATATAAACCTAGTTCGCTTAAACTTAAGTAGTTCCAACATAGATAATTCGAATAATCATGCAAATTGAGCGAGGTGTTTGGTCCCGTGACATTCATTTTATATGAATTCGAACTGCTAAACCGTATTTTCTCGAATAGAAGCCGCGGCTTCTATTTTATTTTTATTTTTCTAAGTGCGCTACTATTCGAGGGCGGCTACTATTCGAGGGCGGCTTTTATTTACCAAGGTGGTAGTTATATGTGTTTCTTTTATTATATATCCTATATTATATTACTTACATCAGTTACCTTTACCTATATCTGTCAGTAATTTATACCAGATGACATTCTAAAAATGAAAGTTCTGATCTCTTATTTACTAATATCGAAAATTCAGTCTATATTTGATGGTGGCTTGCTTGACTTAGCTGCTCTTTATCTATGCTGCGGCTTTTGCAATTTTTCATCTACAATGCGGCTTATATATGTGGGCGGCTTCTATTCGAGAAAATACGGTAATTCGAATAATCTTACGAACCGAATAATTTTTGAATTTTCTTGACGATTTCAACTACAGGATTGTAACTGTATTTACTAATGAAAGGGCATGTTTTGTTTTATCACAGAAAAATAATACAAGTTAAGGTACATTCCTGCAACTTTCTTTATTCCATAAATCTAAAGAATTTTAACTTTTGAGGTACCACTGAAAGTTTCGCATTAAAATTCCTTCTCCTTGTGGAGTTATCGACCCTCAAAGTTGTGAAAAATGGCCAATTTTTGTTTGTTTACATTGAATGAATGGAAATTGTGCTTTTTTCTTCTTTTTTGCAAAGATCAAATGATCATATCTCAAGAAGTAACAAGAATTATTTTATTAAATTTTCCGAGTAAGCTCAAAATTCATATTTCTATCAAATGAGCAAGTAACATTCTCTGTAGAATGTACCTTGAATATGTAAATGAGCATTTATCGTGCAATAATATGCTTTTTGAAATGGGTGTGTATATAAACATAATTTACATGAAACAAAGTCTTAAAAATTATTAAAAAGAATTGGCGTACACCAATTTAATATCTAATACAGTAGAACCTCTACTAACGGTCACCTCAATACAGTGGTGAATCTTAAATCCTCAATATCTCTTTAACAACGGCCAGTAGCAGAGGTCCCTGCCAAAACTATGGTCAATCTCTTATAAATAAACCTTTTTTCAACGGCCACCTCCACACAACGGTGGAGGTGGCAATTTTTACCTCTAATTAACGGTCAAAGTGGCTATTAACCTTATTTGACCCGGGGTGCTGAGGGGGGGGTTATTCAG
>JANSTP010125007.1:0-12804 GCA_025330745.1 Cladonema radiatum | reverse complement strand
ACGTCAATTTTCTTTGCACAACAACGAAAAAAATAAACAAATTCAATGCAATGGCATCATGCAAAATACCTCACGTTTGAAAGTTTTCCTCTATGAATTCTTGTGTTTTAAGATAGAATAATTAAAACGAAACGAGCTAAAATCTATGAGTTTGAAGGAAACAATTATCAAAGGGCAATACTTTGACGTTGGTCAATATTCTAAGGTATTTCACGAAGCAAACATGTAATATAGGGTTAGTATATTTTATGTTAGTTAGTTTTTAGTTATGTTAGTTAGTTAGTTTTTTTATGAAATAGTTATTATTAAATTAATCATTATTATTGAAATTGTTTTCCAATTTTTCATGTTGCATTTTTGAATAGAGTAAATGAAATTTTGGCGTAAATTAGTTTCCAAATATAAAGAAACTACTAAGTTTAAATAAATTTTAAACTTTGGTACTTTAATTACTCTAAAATTCATAGTGTTGTGATTATTTTACTTGTCATTATTAGTGCAGTAAATTGATGCAAAATTTTTCTACTTTTGTGCCAATTTTGCTAACAGCATGAAAACTGGTACAATGCTTATTCATATTATAAATATTATTTTAAGCCTCAGACCCATCTCAAATTAGGGTTAGGTGCGTATTTTAAGGACCAGCTTTAAACTTATTAAAAATAGATTCAAAAAAATTTAAAAACCTTTATCTGAAAATGTCTGTGTACAGAAATATAACTGTTTAATGATTTTGAGAATAAGGGAGTAAAATATGTACAAAATACAAGGCTGTGTATACTTTTGGCAATGATAATGACAACAAAATACAAAATTCATTTTGTGATGATACACAAATAGTTTTCCTGAAAATATTTCTGGGTTTTTTTCAAAATGCCAAAATTAAGGCATTATCTATAAATTTTTCTTATTCAAATCTGACCCCCTGGTCACCCTTTGTGAACTTTATAACTTTTGGTATTTTTTGCAAGAGCAATCCTTATTTTGCCACCGAAAAAACCATGGAGCGAATCCTGGTAATTAGGAATGGTATACATCATTGAAAGGATCATTAAGCCATTAGGGTGTTCCAATAAAATGTACACATTTTTGAAGTCCTTCAATTTTTATTATATATTTTGATTATGAATTTTATATTTCACAAAAGCAGTAAAGTTTTATTTGATAGAGTTTTTTCTTTCTTGTTATTTCTTTTTTTGTTTTTTCTTTCTTATTTACATTGGTGATTTGTTTTTCTCAATAATTTACAGTATGTTCAATTTAAGCTATTTGGCTAAGAATTATGTCAGGAACACGGGCATTGAAGTTTTTAAGGACTCTGTCCAGCATCGTATGTAGAATCTGTCTGATGTTACCGGTCTCTGACTGATCTCCGATCCATCTGATTCCATGTGAGATGCTGGACAGAGTTTTTAACAACTTCAACGACCGTGTTGAAGCTGTAATTCTTAGCTGAATAGCTTGAATTGAATATGTTGTAAATTATTGAGAAAAATGAATGACTCATGTAAATAATTTTTTGAGACAGAGAAAACTATGTCAAATAAAACTGTAATGCCTTTGTGAAGTATAATATGCAGAAAATTTGATGTTAAAAACTATATAATAAAAATTAAAGGACTTAAAAATTGCGTACATTTTTTTGGACCACCCCATATTAGTTTTTGTTGATTTAAAAAGTATGAAGTAGAGGTGTGTTTGAAGATCAAAGCCAATGTTTCATTTTTGGAAATGATTTCGTTTCTTATGATCATAAGGTGATGACTAAATAATTCAAAACAAACCTTTTTGAAGGATGATTTGTAATTGCCTCAAAACATATTTAGGAAAACATTTTTGATGACATAAATATGCAGTAAACTTTCAGGTTTGCCTCACAGAAATAAAAAGCTGCAAAATAGAACTTTTAGAATAAATAAATACAATAATTGTTTGAATTTCTTTGCTCCTATGAAACTAAACAATGCAATCAATATATGAGATTTTCTAGAAAACTTGTGGTAAAATATAGGAAGTGAATGGCAAAAAGAAAACTAAGTGAAGATCTAAAAAATGCTTTTATTAAGTGGAAATTGTGTTTGTATTGCCAACTAAAATATAACTGAATTCTAATTTGGATTTGGATTTCCATCATTTTCAATAATTTCTATCTCCTGATGAATTTTTTATGTAAGGGATAGCTATGGGGAGATTTCTATAAAAACTAAGAGGGATATCAAACGGGGGGCTCATATTACCATATGATTTATTCTCTATGTAGGAAAACAGATGATATAATCTAGAAAGGATTTATACGAAAGTTATAAAGAAATGTTTTTATTTATGAGGGCCAACAGTGGGGGCTATACAGTAATAAGGAAAGAGACAAAATATTTTATGTAAACTAAAAGCAAAAGGGAAACCGGAATAAGGAGTAAGTAAATATCACAGGTAAGTAAAAGTAAGTATCACAGTAAGTGAAACAGATGGTTAACAATTTTTTTTGAGGGAATACAATGAGGGCTCTATAACAAAAAGAACAGGGAAATCAGAAGGTAGTTTCTAATCAGTTAACTAAAAGCGAAAGGGATACCAGCACAACTGACTGGCGACTATCTCATAAAAATGGTCTATGAAGGATAACAATGGTGTGACTTATAAAAAGGAAAGGTATTGTAAGCGCTTGCTAAAGATTCTTTGTCATACCCAAACATCAAAGGTTTTCTAAAAGTTTTTTAAATATGGTGTCATTTAAAACGAGAGAGAATTTAAAAGGGAGTGATACTTGTAAATGATTTAATATTCTACTAGTAAGAAAAAACAAAAGGATGTGAGGAATTCGAAATTTCCTTATCTAGTCCAGGGCTTATGAACTTAATCTGTACATGAATACTGTGTGGGATTTTTTGTTTGAAATAGTTAGTTGAACCCTTTAGGAACATTTTCAAAGATATTGCCACTTTTGTAACACTGGGCAATATCCAGATTTTTCCTACTTCCGAAATTGGTAAAATCGGAGAATTTTATGCCTCAAAGTTCTGTAAAATATAATCAGTTTGTTTTGAAGACATGCTTGATCAAGTTTGGAAGTATTTCCTTATCTAGATTAACCATTTAATGGTAACTAAAGGTTTTTGAAAAATTTTCCAATTTTTTTGGACCAAAAACTGGGGTAAATCAGGAAATTTAGCAATATAAAATAATTAAAAACATAGGATCATCTATTAGACAGGGAAATTTTTAAAAAATCTAGGAAGCAACCCAACCTATAACCTGTTGTTTGAAATGATGTTAGGCCACTATGATGATTTGCAAACCGACATTGCCTCTTTTTGGGGGTCTCTTCAGTGTCAAGTGATTGATGACTTCATTTTTTACGGTCAATGAAAAAAATTTTTTCCAAATATCACTCAGTCAAAAACTAATTGAAAACTGAACAGAAAATGACAAAAAAATTGTATCTGAAAATTTCAGAAAATTTTCAGCAATATAAGTTACTAGAATATTGTGTGAGGAGACCAACGGCACTTAGACATCATTGTAATAGCGTCGTTATGACGTCAAAACGGCTTTGACACTGTCAGAAGCTAAGGAGGGGGGGTATTTTTGGTGAGGATGTCAGTTTTTGGAGGCCTGGTAAAACACCAAAGTGATGTAAATTTGGCTAGTTCATCGTTATGTACTTATTTAAGTAAATTTCTTTTGTTTACAGCAGTTAATCAAAACATGTAAAATTATGCAAATAAAATTTGTCTGGGCTAAAAATCCTCCACTTTCATAGCATATTCAAAAGTCATAACTTGTAAGGATATTTTTGCAAAGATATTAATAGTTTTAATGAAAATAAAGAAAAACTATTAACTCAAACATCTCAAAACACTTTGCGATGTGATCAAATATAACAGAAAATAAAAAAAATCTTCAGACATTTTGACAAGACCATCACAGAATCACATGAGTTTCGTTGGGTTTAAACTGGATTGCAATTATACTGAGTTAAAGGAAATATAACATAGTTCAAAATTTTGCAAATTTTGCATAATTAAAAATTTATGATTTGTACAAATTTGCAGTGTGTTTTCTCTTCTTTTTGCAAACACTATCCCCAGTTTTGGAGAAAGTAAAAGTGCCTAATATGTTGCCACACAAACATTTTCAGACATAACTTTTTTTATTTTTTTGAATGTATTTCTCATGATATTTTTACGGAACCAAAAATTTTTGATTTTGAAGGAAATTTTATTTTCTTTATTAGTGAAAATACACATCCAGACACAACTTGAGTTGGATCTAAGGCTTAAAATATTTGTTATCATGTCATTGACAAAGATACCAAATGTCATGCTTGAAAGGCACAAAAGTTGCACTGATAGACTGCACTATATATTTTTTTAAGTTTTTTATTTTTATCTGTGATTTTCTAACTAAGTTGACTATGTAAATATTAGTATGCCAAAAAATTGAAAATAATAATAATAATAATAATAAATTTTTTCTTATAACTCTTGAACAGGGCGTAATATACTGCAACAACCAGTATAGAGTATAGTAGGCCCTGTTCTGGAACTAAAAAAACTTTCTCCACAAAATTTCATGACTTTACACAAAATTTATCTTGGAACATTTTCATGAAAAAAAGAATAACTTGACCACGCCCACCGTTGGGGGCGTGGGGCCTATAGCTCATTTTTTGGGGTCAATTCAAATATAATATTGGGGGCGTCTACAAGTTCTGGACATTCTGTCGAATCGGCAGAAAGTCCATCCTCCAGAGACAAGTTTCAAGTATTCAGTTACAATGTATCAATTCAAATATATTTGGGGTCATTTTGAGGTTAAACTCGATTTTTGGGTCCAGATCATCTCTGGCTCCTAAGGCCATAAAATTTCTTTATTTTAGTAGGACAATGGTGAAAACCGCATTTAAAAATTGTTTTGGTTCAGTTTTTGTTGCTGCTCAAAGTTTGGCCCGGGCATCACTGTTTTTTGACAACCTGTTGGTGATTAAATGAAGACGTCATCAAATTCTGATGACGTCATAGATTCATGATTGTACCCAAGTCTTAAAAATAAGTTTGTGTAGTACTGAACGAAGTTTGATCACTGTGCCATATGTAGTTCTTGAAATAGTGAAGCCAAAAAAATCCTGCTAAATCTTTACATAGATACATGTTTATACACCTGTGTACTGAATATGCATTGCTGTACCAATAAGAAACAAATCTTACCAGTACACTAAGCACTGTCAACAAGATATATTTGTGTGCATGAAAACAGAATACAATGATTGGACAAAATTTTAACAGCAATATTCAACACCTCACTGGAGCAATGTTAAAGTGACTTTCCTTTCCGGTAATCATCAACAAGTTAATCAGGACTCCACATTCACATAAAAAAGTTCAAGTCATTTTTTGAAAAGATTGGCAATTCGAATGATAGAAATTGATCCAGAGGTTAAACTTTTTTTCAAGAGAATGAATCTTTGGTTTAATAGATATGAAAGTATGAAAAATTAATCACAGCAATGAAGCAGCTTAAAAAATAAGGCAAGTTTTGGGTCCCAAAATCGCATGAGTCCCAAGACCCAAAAATCTTGAGAATCAGGTATATATGTGTAACTATTCTTGAGAATAGTTATACATATATTTTATATTTTCTACTCTTGGCTTCTATGATTGTATAGGTTTAAAAGTTGATATTCATTTAGATCCATAGACGTATATAGAATACTAGACAGGACGCATAGCATTTCACCTTGTTACAAGATGCATTACCAAATAGGCTACCATTTTTGTTAGTCTGTTTACGCAAAATCCTATAGCGACTTGGAGAGGCCCTTGCATTGCTCTTTGTGTTACTTGTGTTCTTTGTATTACACTGATTGGTTAATTGGTGATGTAGATCACACAGGCGAAGGAGTCCAAGGAGCAGCATAAAACCAGGTTGATGAAAAAAATTAAACGTTTCTGGCATATTCCTCCAGATATTCACCCAACAGTTGAAGAAACTTCTTTTTGAGTTTTTGCAAAAAATTTGGATACCAATCCAAAATATTTGATTGCTGTAAAGATATATAATTATTGAGAATGGGCTATTTTGAAATAGCTTCTTTTAAAATAATTTTGATAATGTTTGCGACTAATCAATCAATACAAAATTTCTTCAAAGATAAGCTCTCTAGAAATCAGGTAAATAAAGTGCTTTCATAATACCCCCATACCCTCATGGTATATTCCTTGAAACTTGATCTGAAAGAAGTTTTTAGATTCAAGAATTACTTGCAGCCAATCTAACCTCATTACCAATCATTATTTCTTATGTTGTGAGAAAGAGCTTTCAAGTCTTGTTATACTAAACTATTTTGTTACCAAACTGGGACTTACAAAACCGCAACCATATACTACCATTTGCATTTGAGTTTTCTGGTAGAAATCTGTTTAACACCTAGTATTAATTACCATTTGTTTTATTTCTCAGCCCTTCAATGAAACACTACTGTCATTGAAAAAAGCTATCCAAATATCTTAATTATGAATACCCTACAACCTACCAATGCACTTACCTTACAAATACCTTTCCAATTTGAGAGCTTTAAAATCTCTGTTAACAGATTTCCAATGACACACTGATGTTGAAAAATAAACAATGTCATCACTAGTTTCGGAAATTTACGCAATCTGATTGGATGAAAAAACGATGCAATTTATTATATTTTTAAAACAGTGCAATTTCGGCGAAAAACTATGCAAATATCGAGAAACCATTATAACGTAAAAAATTTACTCTTTCAAACGCATTGTAAACAAAGAACTTTTGGAAGTTTTTCAAAGAAATTGAACTTTCTCTGGTGTTTTGAAGCTAGCGATAAACCAGTTATCGCATGGTTTTTCTCGTGCAATATTGCAAATATTTTTCTCGTTCATTTATTTTCACAGTTATTTTCACGAAAATAAAAGAACTCGAAAAATATTCGCCGTATTGCACATGAAACCATGCGATAACTAGTACATGAACAATCACAGAAGAATAAACAATGAAAAACTTAGATTCCAAAGGGAAAAAAAGAATTTAAACTTTAATGCCAATCCCAGTTTTGAATTCTTTTTTTACGAACTAATTTTAGAGCCAATATTCTCCAGCCTTTTTGGAGTTAAAACCACTGTAAACAATATTTGGTTAGAAAAAAGGTAAAAGTTACCCCCTGTCAGCATGATCTTTCAAAGGCTTTCATCACATTGGGCAATGTTACACTCTTGAAAAAACTTGAAGTGTATGGTGTAAAAGGTTCTTGTCATTCTAAAATTACCTGGAAAACTGCGAGTAATATGTAAATTCAGGTCACTTTCAAAAACTATTTTTTTACCAACAGTACCCCAAGGATCAATTCTAGGGCCACTTCTTTTCATTATTTATGTTAATGATTTGTTCAAGGCACCACAATTGTTAAAAGAAGTTATGTTTTCTGATGACACAAATTGTTTTCTTTCACATAAAAACATATCCATATTATTTGAGACAATGAATGAAGAGTTATCCAATATTAAAACCTGGTTTAAGGCAAACAAATTCTCATTAAATGTTAAAAACCAAAATGGCCTCACATTCGTAGTGCTTCAAAGAAGAGGTATCTTTCTGACACTTTACCTGTTTTATCCATCTTCAATATTCAAATAGATTGAGAAGAAGTTACAAAATTCCTTGGTATTTTGATCATAGTCATAAGAGAATTCCATAGTCTGGAAACGCAAATTCTGACTTTAATCAAATGATATGGGTAAAAAAATATTCAAATATCAGTTGTTATAGTTTGTTTGATATTTTAAATGCAGTTTTAGATGTTTAAAATGTATTTTTAGTCAGGTTAGGGATATGATTGACTTTAGGACTGCAATTCCAGAGTGAAATCTCAGATCTGTGGTAGTGTGATGATCTGGGATGATGCTCTGACACCTTATGTTGTTGCTACTGATTTTATAGTTTAGTAACAATAGGGATGGGGTGCATACATAATGATTGTATTACTTTTCACTTAATTAAGTAGAGTCGACATCATCCATCCAGTAGCTAAAAGCAGCTAGCAGCTCTGAAAGAAGAAGGTATGGCCAGTTAAAAAATAAAGAGACAGTTATTTTTATATGACTCTGGGCAATTCCAGTTTTTATTTTCATCTATGCATGTCATTCCAAATATATGTATTTCTAGGTCTTGAATTTCCACTAGCTGTATTCCTTAGGATCACAAACTTATTAAATTGCAAAAAATGGTGTTTTTTACTTTTAACAAACTGAAAAATCTTGAGGCGGTACAATATATACAGCAAAAGGGCCATTTGAAAATGAGTTGAATTTTTATTATTAGTCGACAGCTTTATTTTCCTTGCCATCTGATAAATTGTTTCTTAAATTGATGATCAAAAACATCATGACTTACTGAAAAATTAGAGAGATAAGAAATTACAGTGTCCATAGATATGCTCATACATGTAAACAAAATATATATGTCCTGTTGCTTTGATTCTGGGTGCTTTTTTTGGAGCATTTTATCTACAAACTACCTTGAAAAGCAGTGTCCATTTCTAATACCAGTAAGAACATATCAAAACCAAATTATTGTCTATAATGATATCACTATCCTTTTATCTCAAAAAATACAATTCAAAATTTTAATTTTGAGAATCTCGTTACTGCTCAAAAGTCCAATTTTTTGATGGAATTGTCCTGCAAACTCGAATAACGTCATTGCATTATTGTTAAAAAAGCAATCTATGAATTCCCATCAATATATTTGAGTATAACATAAAATAATTTTCAGCAGAGTTGTAAGCACACATTCATATCAAACATAAAGTTAGATGCAATTTTTGCCTATTTCTCAAAACATTTTTTTAAAGGATAAAGAGCCAGCCAATAAAGGTGTTGTCTATGAGAACACATTATGTTATTATTGTTTATATCATGACCTCAACTAGGGAAAATTGTTTTCAAACCACAGGCAACAGAAATGTCCTTTAAAGATGCACTGTCATTTCTGGGAGCTTATGATATTTGTACATCTAGATACTTTCTATGAAAACAATGTTTCTATTAAAATAGGAAATTTTTAATTTGAGAGACCACATTGTGAGAGACCCTACTGTGTTCATCAGAAAACAGGGTTTAAAACTTGATAATAAAAAGCAAATTTTTTCAAATTTGATTCACATTTTTCTTAAGTGAATAAATTTATTGTCACAACATGGCTGGGGTTGGCCAAAAATCTAAGAGGGGAAAAGTAATGCATTTTTTATGGAAAAATCATAAAATTTCCTTATACAAGGCTCGACAAAGAAATTTATTTCATATAGGGTGCCGATAGTTTATTTCGCAAATCCATCAATCAGTCCTTTCTTGTTGTAAAAAATCAAGGAATTAGATCTGTTGAGATTTGTTGAATGCAAAAAAACTTTACAACTTTTCAAAAGAATGTTTGATTTTCTTGTGTCTATTTCAACCCTATTCTTCATGGGCTCCAGCCGGTAGCATAAATTTGTGGGGGAGGGGTAAATTTACCCACCCCTAACTAACTAAAAAACTACATAAGGAAATTGCATGAATATTACCTTACTGTTACCCTTCCCATTCACACAAAAACAATAAAAAATCATGCCCAAGTTTTGGTGACGTCATCATTTCAACATGCGACAGTGTCATGAAATAGGGAAAATTGGGTCTTGATATTCGAAATCCAATTTTTCCTTTAGGAATTAGCCAACTTATTTGAAAATATGTACCAATGTACAAAAGTGGTAGCAGATCTAAGTTTTAGCAAAAAAATTTCCTTCAAAATCTGAGATTTTTATACGAAAAGGCCTGGCCGCAAAAGCCCTGCTGCTGTGAGTTAATGGGAGTAGGTATCAAGAATGTTTTTTTACCACAATGCACAATCTTTATTACAAAATCTAGTTCAAAGCCACAAAATGTCAGGTAATTTGCATATGTACAATTTTAATGTAGTAAAAAAAGGTTTGCCAGGGACGGGGGGGGTAAATTTACCTCCCCCCATAAAAATAGGGTTAAAATGTTCCTACACACTGCTATTGAATCACGCAAAGATTTAAAGACTTATAACATATGATTCAATCCAATTGAAAATACCCTTTTATTTTTAAAAGAGTTTATTTTTTCGAAGTCTTAGCCTGATTCATTAGTGATTAAAGTAACAACGGAGTCCAAGTAACAAAATTATGCTGACATGGGCCATGCTCAAAGTTAAACCTACAAAACAGATTATATCATACTATAGAACAGTCAAATTTACTTTACTTACTAAACTAAAAGGTAAATTAAAATGCTCACCAGAATTTTCACTTCAAAACTATAGGACTGTGACACTACCATAACATTTTCTTTCATTCGTTTTGAGGCAAAGGTAATATATAATTTTGCTTTGACTCTCTAATAAAGGATGAAAAACACCCTGTCTAACATTTCCTTAGAATAAACATCAACTTAACATATGCCCTAAGAAAATCAAATAATTTATTTGATAAAATTTGTAATGAAACACATCCTATTCACAGGTAGCTAGCTAAATAATATGTATGGAGGGCAAAAACCTTGAAACTAGAAGCTTCAGTTTAGACCAGACAACTTCATTAAAGGACATAGTTTTAGAAGCCAATCATACTAGTTTGTTTGGCATTCAAAAGTAAGCGTATACCAAGTAAATCAATGATTATAAATGCCTGTCTAGCTGGAATCTCAGCTGAGGGAAAACCCTGAAAACCCTGCATCTAAACTTGCATAAATATGAAATCTGTAGAAAAATGTGGTTAAAACAGATTTCTAAAAGCTTTGACATTGTCTAACAATTAATTTTAGAGCATGCTGTACCAGTATAAGTTGAATATTTGCAGAATATTTGGAAAAGTCTTCAAGAATTACCACTCTCGTCACTTTACGAATGCACTTTGTTTTGATTTTATCCTCCTTCAAGTAGTCTGGGTACTAGCGAAAAGTTGAACAATAACATAATGGGTCACGTGGTACGCGTGTCCAGACTATGGAAGTTCGTATGACTATGTTTTGATAGTCTGATATCTTCAGCTGGAAAACCCATAGACCATATATCAAGCAAAATATCCAAAATATTGGTATATTATACCGAGCTTGAAGCTATATAAACAAAACGAACCTAATACAACTTTATTTTTCCTTTATACAAAGCTATATAAATTATGGAGTCATTGCATGCGGTAGTACTAACAACCCAAAAATCCGAGACTTTTTTCAACCGTTAAAAACATACTCTTATCTATATACAATTTGGGTAGCCTGACGCTCCTTTTATGGAAGTGAGCACTCCTTATTTGGAAAACGAAAGTAAACTAGAAACTTTTTCATTGGCTCAAAACTATTTCAAAGAAAAACCAATCAGAAAACGTCAAAAAATTTTCGAGTGAGACCACTCCAATGTTCCTGTAAAAACCAATGTTTCCTGTATTATCTTGCCATATAGAAAACAGCATATAATTACAATTTTCTATAACTTCCTCTATGCTTTCTCTTTAACAACCAAACTTAGTATGTATATTGACTAAATGGTTCTGAAGATTTTACGCCAATTTTAATGGTTCGTTGTTACGACAACAGCCTGTGACGTCATTAAAAGGTCAATATTCGAAAATTTTAATGACCTTAACAATACTTTACCTTTAGTAACCAAACTTGGTACAGATACCTTGAATGGTTCTAAAGATTTTTAGGCGAATTTTGTCAGTGGGTTACCATGGAAATGGCCTATGACGTCACTAATAAATCATTTAAAAAATTTTTTTTTAACTTCATCTGTACTTTTCCTTTACTGACCAAACTTGATACACATATAACCCAAATGGTTCTAAAGATTTATAGAAGGATTTTGACAGTTGGTTGTTCTGGAAACAGTGTGGCTTTATTGAAAGATGAGCTTCCGAAAATTTTTAAAAGTCCAATTGTACTTTGCTTTTAAGGACCAAATATACAGTATATTTGCAAGTCAGCAAGGGATTGCGTAGCGATCTCTTGCTGGGACTGCGTCAGCAGTCCTATGCGACGCTTCAGCGTAAGGTGATGCCTTTTATAGAAGGGGGATTTATTATGTAATCCTGTTAACATCACAATGATCAATGATTTTATAAATGCCGTAACTAATATCAAAACAGTACTTGATAACAAGACCATTAATACAAAAAATGTCTTAGAGATTTTAGAAAATTTATATAGGCATAGGATCGCGCAGCTTCAGCGTCGTGCAATGCTGGGTGCAGCTAGTTGTTATTAATTACGAAGACAGATTATTTATTGATTACGAAGACAGATTGTTTATAAATTAAATGTATATAGCATGCTGTGTTTGACATTTAAAAGTATGAACAAGACATGTCCTAAGGTCTTTAATAATATTGCTACACAAAACCAACAAATAAGTACACATTGAGAAATGAAGGCAACCTTTATGTACCAAAATGTAAAACTAAATCTCTTCAATTTAGTAGTGACTATAGGGCTCTGTCCCTTTGGAACGATTTAGTTATTCAGGCCCTCCGCACGAAGCTTTTCTTTGGGGGGTCAAAAGAAAATTGCTCTAATAGAAAGTGAAAATTGTCATCCGAAAAAATTGAACATTCAAATAGAGTATATATTTCAATACTGGTGATAGGGGTTTAGCGTACGTTATATGCATGCTCTAATTAAAATGATGTCAATCCATAAAAAAACATTTAAAGATTCTTAGCCTATTTATCATTGTGGACAATTTATATTGGTGATTAGGCTATGAGTCAAAGGGTCATAAGCCTGCTTT
>JANSTP010124896.1:0-12804 GCA_025330745.1 Cladonema radiatum | reverse complement strand
ATTAATATTGTTCAGAAGTTCCAAATAAAAGAAGTTTAGCTGTATCTTCATGAAAAGTCCTTAAATTAATCTGCAAAGAAAAAATCATGGAGCAAATAACAAAATCATTGATTAAATACTTCAATAGTATAATCTAAAAAAAAAAAAGAAAAACTTAAAAGTCACCAAATAAACCTCAAGGACATTGAGTTTGTCAGGTTTGAATTAGACTGAGTTAGACTGAATTTACACATTGCGAGCTGGCATATTTGAAGGGGGAAAAACTTTCTTGATGCGTTCTTTTGCAATAGTACTTTGCTGAGGAACTAAATCAATGGCCTTAAGATAGAAAAACGAGAAGAAAAAAAAACAAATAAATCATAAAAATATGCACATTCACTCAGATTTGTTAACATGCATATTTTCAATGGTCACATCATTTTTAAAAATCATAAAAAATAGACTGAGTCATTATTATCTTGTCCTCTCCCCCTCTCCCTAACATCCTGACCCCATCCCCTGCCACCAACATCCTGACCCCTCCCTCTACCGCGAAAATCTTGGTCCCGGCCACAATAGCCGGCCCCTCCAACCCACCTCCCGCGCCCTCGCAGGCGACACTGCGGCTAAGGCTATGGCTTCTGATCCCACATCTAGTTTTTCTTCTCCCTGAAAAAGGAAGCTTTGGTTAGTCTCTTCATATCTATACTCGCTGAAAATATAAAAATAGAAGTCACTATCGGAAGATTAAAGGGTGGTCAGAATTGTATTGGCTGTATTAACAAAGGGGCACTTCTTTTCAAAATCTACAACCTTGAAAAGTGCTAAACAACCATGATGGTGCTTGAGCATTAATTTATGAAACAAAGAATGATTAAAAAGACCATTCAGGACGATGTCTGAAGCAATAAACATTGTGGAATTTCTAAGTAAATCAAAACTTTAAGTTTTTTATCAAAACTAACAAATTTTAATTTTGGCACCTTTTATGTTTATCTAATCACTTATTTTATTACAAATGTTCTTAATCTGATGTTACTTCCAAGCTGACTTCCATAATTTTGGCCATTGGAATGAAATTGAAAATTCTTTTTTGAGAACAGTGATCAAAAAGACTTAAGATCGGGGTCATGGGATCAGGAGGTTCATGAGATCAGAAACAGTGATTTTTTATATATATATATTTTCAACATAAAATCTGTCCACGAGAGAAAGGTGGGGGGGGGGTCGCATATATTTATAAAGTGTACGTTGAGGTTAAAAAAATAATCACACAAGGTCTTGCTATTATTCCCATGGTTATAATCATCGGGCTGACCACTATCTTCGCCAAGGAGTTCTATAAAAGTTAATACACTTTGATTTGCGCTTTGTGTTGGAAATTTCAGGTTTTCTAAAGTAATTTTGTTGAGTCTCTTGTACTCGTTTTCTTCAAGTTTGTCATCTAAAAGAAATTTCGAAAGTGGAACTAACTGCTTATTTTGATACCAAGGTTCTAATAATCATTATCGGTCGAATACTGCATACACGTTTTAGAATATTTGTTTTAAAAGGAAGTTAGTCGATAAAAAGTGCGTTAAGATAGATGAGGAAAGGTTTTCTTTACGGGACTTAGTCTCGCGAATATGGCTAAAAACCGCAAGAACGCAAAACTTTCTCCCCTGTAAAGTAAAAATCTTATTGTAACCCATCAGTCCGTGAAAAAAAAAAAAAAAAAACATCATAGCAAGCAACCAGAAAAATGAAATATAACGTTAAGTACCTACAAAGAGTAAATATTAGTTGTGCTAAACCCGCTTCTCTAAAGGTTGGGAATGTCAGTTTTATATTATAATGTGTTTTATAGTTTTATATTATATTATATTATATTATAATTTTTTGCCATTTTTCCCATCCTCGCCACTTAAACAATTAAAATCTTATTAAGGCTAGCCCAGAACAGAGAATACATCGGAAACTTCCAAAAAAAGATAATTGTTTCTAACAAAAAGTTTTTCATTCAAAAAAAACATCAGCATCGCCATTATGTAAGGCACATAATTATTTGACTCTGAAATAATTTCAGTGAAAACCTTATTCGAGAAAAATATATTTTTCATAATCTTTCAAAGAAGCAATTTAATTAAAGATTATTTAAAGGATATTTGTCTTGAAAAAGATTTTCAGTTTGATTAAAAATTATTTGAAAGATTTTTTTCTTGAAAGATTTTTGAAGAAAAAAAAGGAAATCAATACAGACAAAAGAAACAGTTTCCTGATAGGGAAAAGCAAAGGTCAAAGGTTTTCTGAAAGGTTTTCCCCATCTGCAATTAATCTCTGCATGCTATGATTCGAATAATTGACTGACTGACCAAAACTGACTAATTATGATGCTGACCAACTAGCTGTATACATCAAAATATGAATAGCTATAAACAGAAAATCAGGAAAATAAAAGTTTGCTTACAACTTGAAATCTTTGGATATCCAAAGATACCAGAATAATGGAATATGTCTGTTTGATGTTTGTTGCAGATGTTTTTACCGGCGGAAAAACTCAGACAGGCTTCGCATCAGAAAAACTGAACAAGTTGTGTTTTGCACCCTAGGTAACAATTCTTGGGAGAGTGGGATTTTACAGAACAAAGTATTTTCAATAATATTACAAATATTAGCAATCAAATTAACAATAAAAAATTTGCATTTTTTAAGAAAATCAATTTCATCAACTTTTTTATTATTTTCACGCCAAATTAAAATAGTTATGCAAGTCATTATGTTTTGTTTTTGAAAATAGGTCTGTTAAGTTCTGTAAATTGGAGTTTCGTTGTCCAATTGTCCAAATAAGTGAATGAATAGAAACGACTTTTATTAGCGACCTGGAACAAGACATCACGTGCTTGATTGGATTATCTTGAATTGGGCTTGTTGGGCCCAACAGACACTCTGAAGCAGAAGCTGCAGAAGCGGTGAGACGAACCGACTACAAAAAGCAGAGACTGCAGAGACTGCAGAACTAGGCGCGTAATTTTGTAAACTGAAAACTTTCGTACCCTAAAATTTGGTACTCTGCTATATTGGCTATCCTCAGTATTCTATAAAATATTACTGCATATAAGGCATAAAGCTCATTGAAGGAAAGAAAGGCTTTGAAAGGCAGGTCAGGCAGGTGGCAGGATTAGGATTTATGTATAGGGTTTATCAGATTTAAACCGTCAGATTTAACAGTTACTATGCCATCAGTCTGACGTTGTTGACTCACTGATAAAATATTTTAATTATTTAAGTCAGAAAACACAAGATTGAACTAACAAATCTCTGATCAAATTGAATTATTTCCAATAATTTCGAAAATGTACTATACCAAGGCCATGTGATGACGAAATAACAAGCGACTGAGACCAAATAATTAAAACATTTTTTATTGGAAAATGACCACAATTAAATTTTGTACACTCTGTCAAAATTTCATGCAAAAACATTAACTGCAACGGAATCTATTACCCAATCTTACACGGACAATATGACGTTGTGTCAAAAATAACAGTTATGACGTCATCAATATAGTGACGCCATCAATTTTTTTTACATAGGTCATAGTAATAAAGGAACAGAAAAATTTAGGTTAAGGTCAAAGTGAAAAACACCAATTGAGCCATTCTGGAAGATAGCCGTTCTTTCTAGCTAACTAATTCATTTTCGATCCACAAGAATGGCTCTAGTTTGCAGCTAACTCAAGAAGCCATAAGAACGGATCTGTTTTTTCAAACTGGTAAAAATTCTATATGAAGAACGGATACAAAATAACAGCTATTCAATTAATGCCTTTTTCCTATGAACGGTCCATATTTACAGTTGAACGGCTTTTTGGAAGAACAGCTCCATTGTATGACTTCGCACTTTCACGTCATGCTTGTAATATCTTTTGTATTCATCTTATTTACATAGCACAAATTTTGCAGCAAAGAAAACACATAAATTACCTTCTTGCTTTTTCTAAGATCTACCAATTTTTATTCATTAAAACCTAAGAAACTTTTGGAAGCACATATAGGCAATAGCTAAGAAACTTTTAGAACTAGTCCTGGTGCTTGTGTTCTTATAAAAAATTATGTATGAAAATATAAGTTTACCTGAGCACTGGCTTCATGATTTTTCATACACTTTGTTCATGTGAAACATACCAGTCAAGGTATTCAAGTCGAGGTGTTGTCTGGCCTAGATTTTTTTTTCCTCCATTTTCGTTTATTCGACGCATGTCCGGCACATGAAAACCACATCCATGACTTGGCATGTGTCTTCTGAGATTGCTGATACGATACCTTTACTTGCCGTCCATCCGCTTGATGACAATGACCTGTGAAAGTTGCGGGAACATCAATAATATCTGACGTTTCAAACTTACATTCCTTTTTTACTGCTCTAATTTTATTCACAACCTTTTCGAAACTTTTCTCTTGCAAATCTGATGCCAGTGTTCACTAAAATTTGGTATATTCTTCAAACGGTTTCTTAGAAATGAGTGATGTCAGTCCTAAAACACTGCACAGTTTATTCAGACCATATCTGCCTTTGCCAATGAATCTACTTGCAAGTACGCTGTTTTTGTTTATTTCATAAGATTGTCGTTTCTTTGCTGTTGTATGAAAGTTGAGCAGCGTAATGAATAAATTGCATGACTCATTTGTGCAAATCAAAGAAAATCTTGTCGTTAAACCAGCTCTTTCGAGTTCTTGCTCTTCTATTGCCAGTTTAGACCCACATTCTCGACAACAACAATACGCCTGTAATATCGTTCCTATCACATTCATATCAACGATCCAGTTTTCACTACTTTCAAAAAGTATATCATCGTCAATGTCACTTTCCTCATTCAACTGATTTTGAATTTTCCTGGAACTAATAGAGCAAACAGATGTATCTTCATGTTTTTTATCATCTTGATTAAACCATGACCTGTCTTTATTGAACTCAGACAAATATTCAGAGTCACTTTCTTCAAAATCTTTCTTCTGTTTACTCGACCTTCTCCGTTTTTACTGATGATGGAAAACGGGTTGTGTCGCTTTTTTGAAGACATAGACATAACGATAAATTTACGAAGACACAGACAGAATTTTAAAATGCTTATATCCTGAAGCAATGATTTCTGATTTGTTTTTTTGAAAAAATTTCTTTCTGTTTTATAATGAACGAAAAAATCTGATTACGCTAATTTTCGACATGTAATTTCATGTCTCTTTTGAAATCTAATTTCAAAGGAACTTTTTTTCCGGAATATATTATACGTCATAAACATTCTTAGCAGCGTGAGTCATAAATTGCATAAACTAGATGTTTTAATTTTTTAGGTTTTTAGGGGATTTTCTTTTGTGATTTTGAAAAAATAATTGTACCGTTAAAATATTTAGGAAATAACAAAAACAAATTGATAATAAAATTTGTTCTCATTTTTTCAACAAAAATAGCCCCCACCGCCACCTTAAAAACAATAAATAGACATTCCAGCACATTGTTCAACATTTAATAGAGTAAAAAATGGTAAAAAAATGTTTGAAATGCATCAAAGCGTGACAGGTTCTTACTGTTGCAGGTAAGTCCTTTATACATATATACATTTTCCTTTTTATTTGAAAGTTATTCAATGAGTCATCTTATTTTCGCTTTTTCTTAGGACCAAAACTCACTTCTTGCCGACTCTCATTGAATTGTGGTTGTTTGGCACGAACACTGCTGCTGACAGTTCTATGCGATAGTCCGAATTCCCAACATGTGATCGACCTTTCTGGGTCGAAATTCTCGATTTTTGGTCCATCAATATTGATTCAAAGCTGAATGGTGAAACGTCTGTTCCCTAATGTTCTTTTTCTACATTTTTCATTGCACTAAATGCACGTTCTGCTTCAGCTGAACTCATACTATGGCACAACAGAAAATCAATTAGGTGTAACATATTGTTAAATTCTGATTCGTCAACTTTTTTGCCAATTTCTTCCCATTACTCTGGAGGAAAATTGGATTTTAAATTGTACCATTCATACGGTATGGTTGGGACATGAACACCTATCTTTTGTTATTGAACTTTTATCAATTGGTTTTCGGCCAGATCTTGTATTGTCTCATTAGAAACATCAGTGGGAGAATAATTTCCATTTTTGAAATGGAAAAATTCATTTTGTTGCCATTTATCTGTATTAACAAACTAAGACCACAATTCGAAAATATTGGTAAAGTTGAAGTATTTCTCGTGTACTTTCAAATTGATTAACGTTGCTACAGAAATTCATACTTCCTCACTGATGATTTCAGTTTCATTCACTTCATAGTGTAAATGCTTGTTCCAGTAGAAGTCTGAGTTTGGGTTGTCCAAAGACGTTTTGTTTTTAAATGCTGAAATATTGTTTGATTGTGTTATATCTGAAAGTGAAATAGCGCGTTTGATAGAACTAAGTACACTGTGTTATTTATTTATTTATTAATTTATTTATTTATGTCATTTGTAGTGATCATTATTATAAGACAGAATATAATAAGAAGAGAAAAAAGCAATAAAATAAAAAAAAATGAAAAAATATACAAATAAATGCCGAGAAACTAAGGATCTATTCATTTCCCGTAGCCTTGTCTGAGTAACCATAAATGTTTCAAAAATTAATGAACATTTCTTTCCACCTTAGAGAAGACAGACAAAGCTCGACAAATATCGAGGTTGTAAAGTACAAATGATAGGAACTTTGTGTTATTCAGAAAAAATAAGAAGAACTTTACTTTAGATTGCTGGGAATGGCTGTAGTCTTTTTCTTTTATCATTGTGTCGTATGCTACGCGATGAGCTTGAATTCCGTTAAATAAATTTCCAGAGCATTAGTTGTATGGGCCATCCATCGTGTAGCATCTACTCTGATGACACTAGTTTATTGTGAATTTTTTTTTCCTGAGACATTTTTATGTAAAATTTCAAACAAGTGTTAATAATAACTTCAAATTAAACGCTATCAAAGGGACATTCCCGCTGATTTTGTTATTCTCTTATTCGAAAGAACTTATAAAAATACAAAAGATCCTGAAAATTTGAGACTTTAACTAATTTTGGTTGTCTAGATATAAATATGTTTACATACCAAAGGTGAGCCTCACCTCGCCGACGTGCCGTGCTTACATTTTTTATTATGAAGTGATTTTGTGGCCAAGATGAGTAAAAAATGTAACTTAAAAGCGTTATATATGTCAAAATCATCTAGAAAGCCCATCAAGAACCGTTTGAGAAGAAGGTTTCAAAATATTTTTAGAAAAAGTTTTGTTTACATTTTTTGAAAATACGACACGACGGATATGTCTTGAAAATAAAACCCACCATATCTCCATATGTGAAGTAAGAAACCTTGACACCTAAAACTTCAGGGTTGTGATTTGCAAAGTACAAGGACCATGTCAGGATTATAAAAAAATTGGCGGGAATGTCCCTTGAAAGGTACCAGTAATTATCCGATAAAGAAACAAATTTTGTACCTTTAATGAAAATTTCATTGAAAGGTGGGCGTTAATCTTGGAGAAATAAATTGGATAATAATTTCCAGTGGGAATGTACCTTTATATAATTTAATAAAAATTTTGTAACCTGAAATTCCCAGGGTTTCCAAAGCCTTGCGATAAACAAGTAATAATAGAGCTCCTCTCATGGAAATGATAAATTTTCTCAAGAAATAAGAAAAGCTTTTTGAAAAGATCCATTTCATTTAGTCCGTCCTTAATCGCAAGTTGAAGTTGATGTGAACTGCAATAAACGTGGGTGAATTTTTGATTACATTTATCTTTTCTTCTGTTTGGTATGCCGTATTTTTTCCAAGTAAGAACATTCGCACCATAGCTTGTAATACCAACTAGCAACAGGTTGTCTGGAATTTCAAGATAAAGAAACGTGTTAGCATTACTTAGGAAATCCATTTCCTCTTCTTCGAAGCATTGAAAGTCAATCTCATCGTCTTCTTCAAACAAATCAATTAGGTCTTGCTATTGAAAATCGGATTCTTCTTCTGCGGTTTCATCTGCTGATTCGTCAACACTAGCCAAAACATCATGCGTGGCGGGAGGTTCCCATTCTAGTTCTTCTTTCATCATTTTCAGAATCAAAATCTGTTATTTGCTCTGTTTTTTGGCGGGAACCATTATCGATCGAGATGAATTTCGTTTTAACCACACCTCTTAACGTGAAACAGATTAAGATAGCCTTATACACACATATCAAAAAAGCAACTTTTGTTTGAATAAACAAATATGTCAACCAGTGTTAGTTTATACTTGAAACAAGCTGCATGGTGTGAAACGGTAACGGCTAGTGCATGTTTCCAAACCTTCATATTGGACAATTCAATTGACGATGTTGGCAATTATAGGTCTAACCCACAGAGATGTCTAATCTCATACATCCTTGCTATAGCTAATCAATACTAACCCCTCTAAGCCTTTATGTTATCATGGTTTGCATTAATCATCTGTACTATATACAGATCGAATATATTACGTTAGTACAGTGCCTGTTGAATCAGTAGGTAAGGTAGGACGGGGGTTGGAGTTACTTAGTTACAAATATAAACACTTCTATCTCAGTGGTCTGGTGAGGTACCCAATAGGTACTCAATGGACTGGCAAATGTTTAAGAAAGTTGACTAGGCTGTCAAAAGTAAATGAAATTTCTGATGGGCCCTCGATTTGGAATAGCCTGACCGGGAAAAATTAGGAATATTTTTCAGTAGTTCTGGTTATTTTCTAGAGTCATTTTAGCCGGGCTGCCAGATATGTCGAATATTTGACAGGATCGGGCAGTTTTTCAAGAGAAATTACCAGGCATCCAAAATTGGAGTCAAACATACACCGCCCAAGGCTTCACCTGGCGACTGAATCAGGGGTGCTATAAGGTATTATTTGCTGTTTGCAAAAATCAATCTATAATCCATATGTTACATGATTGCGCAACGGTATCATCAAAAGTTTGAAAAAAGTGTGATTTCTAATTGTTTCTTTGTGAGGAAATCTTTGGAATCAGATCATTTTTTTCTCAGTCGTTTGATACCCTTTTAAGCTCCTGAGATATTTTGCCACACAATATAACGTCAATTCTTTTTATAGCTTTTAACAGAGTTATAAAGTCCATCCGTATGCTTTTTATAAAAATATTTCTAAGACGTGTGATATTTTGACGAACAACGGAGAAGTATCACTTGATATCAATGTCTTTTAAAAGATGTTCTTTAAAAAAATGCATTTCGTATATGATGAAATTACCGCCAGGGGCGTTTATTTGAAAATTCAAACTTTGGAGGGGGTGCTAATTAAATCTTCTTATTATGGCAAGTAAACTGTATATTTATGTTTAAGAATGAGAAAAAGTTGATAACAGAATAGGAGAAAAAAAATATAAGCTTTGTTCCAAAAATACGTAAAATCACTTTATTCTTCAAACAGTAAAAATCATTCCACCAAAAATTACAATTAATCACTCTCTAAGGCCTTTCAAACGTGCCTGTTCTTCCGAGACAAGATGCGTGTAGAGGTGGAATAGAATATACGATCTACTATATGCGTCGGTGAGTAATGACATGTAATTATTAATTCATTGTGTGGTATTTCAACCTATGAAAGTGTCCTTCATACGTCAGAAGTGGTCTCTCGTCGTTAAAATACATCATGATAATAAATTTGAAAAAAGGTTCAATTGTCAGTTCTACTTAAATTAAGACTGAAAACGTGGTTATCAAATTTGTTGGGCCAGTTACCATAACGACAGCCTGTGATGTGAACATTTGTTCTCGATCATAAATCGTAAGTTTTTCCAAAATAGGATTCGTTACAAAAACAACATTTTAGATAGTAGATAGCATTTTTTGAATGGCATGAAGCAGAACATTTAACGACCCATGTTTTATTATTAGCGCGTGTAAATTCAGTGCAATCTTCCGAGTATAGTCTACAAATTTTACAGTTTTGCGTGAACATTTTGTGATTTTGTTTACAGGATTCGTAGTTTCTTCTATATTACTAGTAAATTTGGCTCTAGTGGGATGTCCAAGAAGGTTTTTCGGCTGCTTTATAGAAAGGATGACTACGACTACGTTTTCTACGTTGTGTCTCTTAGAGTCATCACTAAGATTTTTATGTTTATTGCCCATACTACTGATGTTCTCTTTCCTTTTTAATTTCTATTGAGCCTTCCGTCGGATTTGATAAGCCTATCTCTTCATTGATCAGCCTTTGTCTCTTATTTTAAACATAATTGTAGTAGAAAGAGTAAATAAAAAATTTTGGTTATAATGTGAGAAAAGCTCAAATATTTGTATTTTTCTTTTGTGATGTTTTTGTATTTTATTATTTTTTGGCTAGATTTATAACTTGGCTATACCATTGTATTTTTACTCCGACGTAAAATAAATGTATGTATGTAATTATATTTCACTGGTTTTGTGACACAACTCCTCAGATGTTATTTGAAGTTGGTACCCTTTCTCTGCCCAGGCTCCAACAAGGAACTATAGAGGCAGGGGTATTGCTGCAACAGACAGGACCGGATTAGCAGCTTAACCGGTGGCAGCTATTTATAGAAAGCTGGTCTGATCCTTTTAACCCCCCCCCTCCTTGTGGAAATGTATGGAGATGCCATGGATTATGATGATAGTGTGTATTTTATGTGATGATATGCAGTGTGGTCAGACGAATATGGATGTACAAAGATGAAATAAATGATGTATATAAATAACTGAGTTTATAAAAATAAATAGATAAGTAAATTAATAAATATTTGTCCACAAAATAAAATTTAGTATTCATGTATAAATGTTTATAAGGATTTATTAGTCTAAATATTCTAGAAATTAATTAAACATAGAGGAAAAAAAAGTATTTAAATGTATATTTTAGATCAAATTAAAACAAGTAAAGAAATGAAAAATAAAAATTACCATTATATGAATTCTTTATTCTTTATTCCGGACTTTCCTAAGCATGTTGTGTGTTCTTATTAATACCGATGTTTGCAAGCTACCAGCTATGTCGCTGATTCCTATTTTCTTTAGATAGTTAGGCAGTTCTTTAGGGATAGTACCTAAACAACCTATGACAATTGGCACAATTACTGTTGACACTCCATGTGTTTGTCTTATTTCTTTAGCCAGTGGTAGGTATCTTTGTACCTTTTCTTGTTGTTTTTCCCCAACATTCTTGTCCCATGGGACAGAAAAGTCAATTATGGTACATTCCTTTTGCACCTTGTTTATTATAATCATGTCGGGCCTATTATAGTCGAGTTTCTTGGTAGTCTCTGTAGGTCGATCCCACCAGATCTCTGTTTTACTGTCTTTGTTTCTTCCGACAATTCTGCGCATTATCGACGTTATTTTACATATTTCCCAATATATCCTCAGTCCCATATGATCATGTCTTCGTTTGTACGGTCCTTTCGAAAGGTGTTCACAGCCTGATACTAAATGTCTGATGGCTCAAACTTCTTTGCCACAAAGCCTACACTTAGAACTGGCATCTTCTTTCTGAATCGATGATCAGAACCACCGGGTTCTAAGTGCTTGTTTTTGAGCTGCCATAACAAAACCTTCCATGCTCTTCGCCATGTAACCTCCTTGCAACCACCTCCAATTATTTCGACTCCCTGCCTCAACCATATCTCTATAATATCTTCCGTGAATTGCTTTTCCTGAAAATCTTTCCTTTCTTTTCATTGTGATCCTCTTCTTATAGTCTGTTCCTTTTTTCCTTGTGTTCGATTCCTTCTCCAATATCTGCTGAAACCATTTCTCCACTCTCTTTGACATATAAAAGTCAAAGTATATACCTCATTTTAGCAAGAGTGAGAAAATCTCTAGCTGTCAGATTTCTGTATATACATTCATTTGTTCTTCTAAATTTTGGAAACTGGAAAAAGAATCCACCACTCTGTATAGTAAGTTATGTTGCAACCGCCAGGTGTTGATGATCATTGTTTTTACATTAATATCTCTGATCGCACTTCTAGGTAATGCAAAACAAATTTTTTATCCTAAATTATATTTCAAGATGAATTTATAGGCTAGATCAACGCTTTGATACCATCTGGGCCATCAGCATATGCTCATGTGAATGCCGAGGCTATTATCAGTTGGCATGGGCAAATTTTTACTAAGACACTTTTTGGTCAATTCAGAGTACTGCTAATTATAGAATATAGAACAAGATTGTCGAAAGAACTCAGAATGAAAGTTTGTGTTTTGAACAAAAATGGGATTAAGATATTTCAAGGTTTGCTGATATGTTTTGCAGCTACGGTATTTCCCTCCACAGATCACTTCCATGTTTTTTTTTGTTTCTCTTTTGTTCTTGGACTCTAAAGTTGAGAACTTAACAAAATGTTGATAAATAATTGAAAATGTGAATTTTTATTTGAAAAGTAAATAAATAAAGAAGGATAATGAGCCTTTCACCTTCAAAACTAAAAAAGGAAGTTTTTATAAAAGTTCTTGTGGGTTTCTCAAGGCAGTGATTAATATTCAAACATAATCTTTCTGTCAACAAGTATTTTTTTTCCCCAAAAATTAGCTCAATCATTCAAATGATATAGCACGCATATTTTTCCCAAATTTTTTTTACAAGCAAGACCATTTTTTCATCGTCAATTTCCAGCTCACTAATTTTCTCTAAGACAATGTTTTTTTAGTAAAAGTGAATCGTTTAATCCATTCAATAGAAATAAGCAGTAATAAAGAAAGAATGATATATATAAAAAAGTCCAGGGGGTAAAATTTACCTTAAGACCTTTTCTTGAAAACCAAACATCATTTGAACTTGAAATTTGGCATGTAAATA